>CM052206.1:4506485-4582387 GCA_028454225.1 Lasioglossum leucozonium
ATCTAGGGCGCGATCTTCGCGAAATGGCCCAATTTTTACGTTTTCGAGGCGTAAATTGCATTATTCGGCAGAATGTAGCCCTCGTAGCTCTATGAAACGTATTACTCGACAGCTCCGACAGCGGCAGTACTATAGCGCCGCCACATTGCTTCTCGCGGTTCCGCTACATGCTGTCGAATAATGCAATTTACGCCCCGAAAACGTAAAAATTGGGCCATTTGGCGAAGATCGCGCCCTAGATTTATCTTTTATCTAGCGATTGTGACTACTAAGAAGTCTCGACTTTGCATTAGTGTGGCATGATTTGCGGCCTCCCGTTGACCTAGTGCTGTGTGTGCACACCATGCTACCGTTGCAGCGCCTTATAGTTGTAGTGGGTTGAAAGTAATACGACGGTATCTTTAATTCCTGTAAATGTTTTGTGCTGTTTTCAATTTTATGTACACAGTTTTGTCATAAATGCACAAAATCCGCTGTCTAGTGAAGTTCTCCGGGCACGAGTACGTCGGCGCTGATCCTTTCCGATCCTGTAGAATTTGTTACACGAGACCAGATTGTTAGGTACGACCAGCCGTTGACGTAAAAATTCGTAAAACATGACGCCATGTTCCGGAAACTGTCCAATAAACGGGTAACTAGTGACGTTCCTGATCGTACTGTGAGGTCGTGATAGGATCCCCACCCTCGGCACGAACAGGGACGTCACAGTTTAGGTTAGACTATACTGTAGCATCGTAACATCGCTCAGATTATGACTGTAGCACTTGCCCCTCAATATTTCTCTTGCAAATTCCCTCAATCTGGTAACGCAGGGTATAGTACACGTTATAGCATATGAAAACAGATATGAAAAATATGAGACAGTCTAGTTAATCATCATGTTATTAATTTAGGTGGGCCGGATCGAAACACACGCGTCTTTCGCATTGTTTATACTAATTTTCACGCGACAATATACACTAGGACTTTTGTAAATAACGGGGCAGCTGCAAGGATAGGACAATTTTTGTAATTAATATAAGAAACGTAGTGTATATAATGCGAATAATTAGAGGGTCCACAGAAATTGCAACAGGGTTTTTCCAATTGTTTTTATCCAGACAACATTGAATTTCATCATACGGCTTGTTTCTTGTTCATAGGAAATTTTCTAGTAGAACTTTAAATATCACTATACATCGGCACCGGCGTACTCAAAGCGACGGTTGGGGATCGGGGGATCTACCGAGATCGCTGGATCGTCACCGCTCTTTTCTACAGCTGAACATCGAATGGTAGATACGCTGCGTATGCCCCACAGTCACAGTTGTATGCCAAAGATTCCTCTTTGGTATGACAGACGTCGGTGGACGGTCATTTTAAGTGTGAATAATAAATAAGTTTTCTATTCCCGTATTTACGTGATCAGTATTCGCCTGATCGTGCGTCCCGAATGCCTTTCATCTTCTTGCCAACTTTACCTTCTGAATTGAACTAATTCGACAAAAGCAGCAATGCCGAATCTCGCAATTTGCTTCCAGTTATTGTTTATTAACCCTTTGCCAAAAATCCTATAACAAAACGATGTGCAGATCGTTTATTCGAAATCGGTGAAAAATCAAATTGACACTAATGAAAATGAAGAGCAACATATTTTCCTTCATCTAATATTTGGTTCTTGTTTACGTAACCTTGCTTCAAAAATTCACTATCATACATTCGTCAATGGCATAGCGTACTAGAAATAATTCTCGTCCACAAAGGGTTAATATTCCAATCAGAAAAGTCTCGTCAAGATGCACCCAACTTTAACATTAAACCTACCACTGCCGGTCAAATATTTTTTTATGTTTTTCCTTTTACAATTATTGAAATTATAAAGTTACTTACGTGGAAATTGATTCGATAAATTTTTTTATCCAAGCGATTTATTTATGATTAAAAATAAATAGAACCTTGCTATTTTTATAAGCTAAAACATTTTCATCGCTTGTCGTGCTCTGTAGGTTTAGTGTTAAAATAGAAATAGGAACAGCTTTTGCCAAAAACTTGCGCTCGGCACCGGAGCAAAGCCGAAAGGACACTGTGTTCGCATGGGTACGCGAGATACCTCGGACTTAGAGTCGCAAAGAGAATGATCTGCGAGCAGAAAGAATAAATTGCCGTTTAACGAGGCGTGTTGCATTCGTTTCGCAAGATTCCGCGGAGATGAAAGGGACATTAGCGTGGCCATCGATCAGCTTGCGTGGAAAATAATACGCTCAAAGTATACATGTACATATATACATAGCGAATGGACGGCAGCTTCTTGTATATACTTACGTGTAACCATAAATGTGTAATATATTAATGTATTCCATCCGTCGCGATATCGTCGCGGAAATGTTCGCCCGCCGGGCTACGGGTCCCGGACAAGTTCGAGCACTATGATGGATCGAGATCGAGTCGATCGTGTCAGCGATGGGACCGATATCTCTCAATTAACGTCGGATACGAAAGCGCCGTTGCTTCAGACAGACGGCGAACGGACGATTGAGTGATATTCACTTGCGATCGTGTGTTGATTCATGTGTTGATTAATGGTCGGACGTTCATGCGGAAAAATCGAAAACTGCATTTTTCGAAACAGCCTTGCTAGTTCGAAAACGAATTTTTTCGAGACGGAGATAGATTTTTAAAGCATCGAACAAAATTTAAGGCGCTGGAACGGTAGCATGGTGTGCACACACACCACTAGGTCAACCGTATACGTACATAGGAATTGCAAGGATCCGGGAGGCCGCAAATCATGCTCACTAATGCAAAGTCAAGACTTCTTAGTAGTCACAATCGCTAGATAAAAGATAAATCTAGGGCGCGATCTTCGCCAAATGGCCCAATTTTTACGTTTTCGGGGCGTAAATTGCATTATTCGGCAGAATGTAGCCCTCGTAGCTCTATGAAACGTATTAAGGTACATTTATACTATCAGCACAGACACGTTCCGTATCCGTATCGGCACCGTTCCGTTTCAGACAGTAGTATTTATACTATCCGCAAAGACACGTTCCGTTCAAATTTTAATATCTTGTAGTCTTTAGTGACCTATGAAAGAATCTCGAAGGATTTTGACGGCTTCACCGTCAATACTGGTTTTAATTCAACCCTCACATCAGCCACCTTTTTTCCGAGTATTATCTTAGGCTGCACCGTAGCTTGCGTAAACAGAAATTTTTGCCTTTTTCTCATGTAATGCTATAGATTTTGGCGAGAAAATGCAAAAGTCCAAGTTTTAATCTTAGGATCCACAAACATTTGACTCATGATTTTCAGCCTAGTCTGAACAGAGTCAGAACGCATGCATACTACTATTCGCACCGGCACCAACCGCTAAAGTATTCTTTGCGAGAATGTTGGACGGTCAGACCGGTGCCGATACGTGCCGGTGCCGTTCCGATATGGATAGTATAAACACTCGTACCTAAATGCATTGAAGAATATTTGTCTGATCGGATACGCAACGTGTCTGTGCTGATAGTATAAATGGACCTTTACTCGACAGCTCCGACAGCGGCAGCACTGTAGCGCCGCCACATTGCTTCTCGCGGTTCCGCTACATGCTGTCGAATAATGCAATTTACGCCCCGAAAACCTAAAAATTGGGCCATTTGGCGAAGATCGCGCCCTAGATTTATCTTTTATCTAGCAATTGTGACTACTAAGAAGTCTCGACTTTGCATTAGTGAGGCATGATTTGCGGCCTCCCGGATCTTTGCAATCCCCATGTACTGGTTGACCTAGTAGTGTGTGTGCACACCATGTTACCGTTCCAGCGCCTTAATACCACCCTGAATTGTATCGTGAAATTGATCGAATGAAGTTGAAAACCACTGTTGTGCGCTATGAAGTGTTTTAAAGTATCTATTTTCCGCATCTAGTTAAATGCAAAGGTGCTTCCGGGGAAAATTGCTGAATAGTAGAATATTTTTTAGCAAACATTAAAGAAATGGGTTTTAGGTTTATTCGGTCAGTCCCATCGCTGCTCGAGTCAAGTCGAAAGCAACTTGAAATCGAAGGGTCGTCTTCGTGGCCCCGAGCGATTGTCAGCGCTTCCATCGTGGACGCCTCATCAACCTCGACGAAGAGGGATCCCGGCCCGCTATAGTGGGCGAATATTCACGCTGACGCGAGAACTTTTGATAAAACTCTCCGATCGGCGGAGCCGATAGCCTAACGGCCCTCCTCCGTCAAATCCTGTAGAAGTTTGCTTCCCGATTTTTTCGATTTCGACTTTTACCGTAGAACTTGCGGATCGTTATCGGCGCGAGCGAGCGTGTAAGGTAGTGATGGGATCGAGATCTCCGAACATCGATCATTTCGTCGATTTTCATTCACGATTGGCTGTCGGAATTGTTATTGACATTTCAATCAATTATTGAGTGAAAGATTGCCTCGCTATCAAGTCCTTTGAAAACCATCCTCTTGTTAAAAAAACTCTTCCACGTCGTACATCAATTACTATAGCAATTTTCATAATTAATGCAATTTACTCGGAATTATTATCGGAAATTTGATCAAACTCTAGATTGCATTAGATTGATCTTTGTGTATTAATATTCTCTAATTTTGCAAACAGCTTCGTTATCACGTTCGTTGTAAAGTACCCTCTTGATCGAGAAACTCCACTTCGACCATCAATCATTTCATCGATTTTCATATTTAACGCATCGGACTGCGGGAATTATTATCGGGATCAATTTTCAGATTTTATGAGATTAGCTAAAAGATCATAATGGATTAATGTTTCCTCATTTTACAAATGGCTAGGCTTCCGCGTCCTTTGAAAAGCTCTCGCTTTGTAGGAGGAGCTTCTTCGTATTGATAAGATTAACTAAGTTTCTTGGCCGAGGAAAAAGTTAATTCTTCAACCTGGAACTCCTCCGCATCCATAAGAATTTAAATCAACTTCTTGGTCAGTTTAAAAGTGAGGGGAAAATTCATTTCACGTCGTGGAACTCTTCTACGTTGATGAGAAAATGGATAATTCGTTCGGCCAGTCGAACAATATTTGATAATTGATTCGTCATTCTAATTTTCGATTGATATAATACAAAATTATTTTCTTATCCGAAATAATCCCGAAAGAAATGATTGAATTACATTCCTGAGCATAGTTTATTGATCGAAATCGCTGTTGAATAATTTTTTAAGGAATTCTCAGCTGAAAATTCGAAGTAAACATTTCAAATCGATAAACAATGTGTTGAAATACTGATTTTCTTGGCCCCATCACTGTCAAGAAGCGTACAAGGGACAGAGATCGGTAGAGGTTGCAATTTAGCGAGAACAGTAGACAAGTCTGTATTCGTAATACGTCTATTTATTATTTATAAACTGCGCCCCTCTCCGTTCGAAGGGAGAAGATGATATAATTTGTACATACTGTCGAATAAACACGTCCATGATGCAAAACCTGTCCAAGCCTGACTCCTTCAAAAATCCGTCTCCCATCGAATTATAGGAGCAAACGGCCCTTGGAACTGAAACGGCTCCTCTTATGTTCGCTTTTTATTGCACTTGGGGGAAAAAAATGGCGATGGAAGAAGAGTCGAATGGTTCGAAGGGCTCCGACTTCACGCCATTTCGCATTTTATTTGGTGAAAACGACGCGTTTATGGCTCTCAATTCCTCCCTTTTTCATAGTCGGCTGATATTACATACGCGCATCCATAAATATTATTACATTCACTTTTTCTCAGATTTAGTACAACGCGCCGTTGTCAAGTAAAGATATCCTTGTCCCCGGAAATTAATAATGTTAAATCCATTAGCCACCTAGGAAAGAAAAATATGTCTCAAATTATTTCACCGTTATCTTTCACCGCCATTTTTAAATGTTTCAGCACCACCCACACTGTGCTAAATACATTTTAAAATCACTGGACCGCGCAAACGTGTTCTAAAATCGCGAGGGGACGTGGCGGTAAATTGAAACAGAACCAGAAACGAGCTTTAATTTAACGTCGCGATTACAAGGGACATTCAAAGAGATGGCATTTTAAACGGCACACACTGTGTATGTCTCAGAGGAGCTAACAGCGAATCAGCGCTCGTTACTCGTGCCACGAAACAACGGAGTGCTGTATTTTTCATCAGAGTGGACGATTTTCGCGAAATTTTTGATCCCATCGGCCTCGCCATCGAAATTACGGTGAAAGTGTCGGCGTCCGAACACGGCGAGATTCCCAAAAGACCCTTGGGCAAATCAATTTACGGCACAATTTCGCGTTTCATCGCGGCTAATCGCAACAAGAAAGACCGCCGCTCCTACGTAATCACGGTTAACGTTCAATTACCGCGTTTGTCTGTCGCAATAGGTAACTGCCGTACCCCCGGGGCCTCCTACCCTCCTAATTAGCACATCGGTCGTGTGTTCGTTCCCATAGCTCGTGTTGATTAATGCGAATTTTTTCGTGAAATTCGCTTTCGAACATTCTCGTTTCATTTACGCGATCTTATTCGCTGAAGTTTGCTAAACTCCGAAGTACGCTATGGAGCGCGTACTGTTCGACTTCGTGCGACTGCAGCATCCCCTAACTTCATCCCCTAATCCCTAATAGTTTCATTCGGGCTTTCATAGTTCTGTTCATTTAAACTTCCAGCTCGCTCGACCTCTTCAATTTCAGTTGAAGAGTCGACCTGTTACGCACTGATTGCCGCGTTTGTAGCTTCATGAATTGTTCGAATTAAAAATTGACAATTTTATGCCGAAGTTAAGGACAATTGCAGAAGGATGTTACTGCAAAGAGATTGTTGGTAAACGAAGGTCTTAACACTAGAACTATCGACGTAGTTCTGCATAAATACTGTATACTGCATAAAATTTTACACCAAAAAGATAAAAAAAAGAAAACTGTTTTACAGAATTATGTATGTAATGATATTTGGTCCCCTAATTTCCAATTTCAGCGGGACCTACTTTTTATATTTATTATTTATTATTTTATTATTTTATTAACGTGGGTTCCGAACCACCTATTTTGCAAACAACACGCCACTTCCCGGCTTTTTACCGAGCGGTCACCCATCCTAGTGCGTCCCCCGCCCTACGCCGCTTTACTTCGGTGATCGAACGAGAACCGGTGGTTTCAGCGAGGCAATAAATGAAGATTTAATACTTATTATTTTACACTTTTTTCTAACTATTTACAATTATTTACAAACTCACCTGTAAATAAAGAAACGACAATTAAAGTCTATTGTTCCCTCTCTTTATTTACACTAACTTTATATTGTTAACTTAACTATCTCTATCTTCGCTTAGTTTTTGTGCACATGTGCTCTCTATATACTTTTTTCTCTATTTCCTCTCTATCTATCTCGAATGTAAGAAACCGTTCGAAGAGTGCGCCGAGCACGCAAAGCGCGCTCGATTCAAATTAAAGAGAATATATTTTCTTTACATCATTACATACATACATACTTATTCTTCTGCTTTAATATCGAAAGTGACGTTGCCGTTAGCAGAAAAATGCGAAGAGTACCAGAAAAATGGCTGTACGAAGAATAATTGCAATAGAGAAGATGATCGGTTAGAAAATTGCTGGAAGTCATGAGTCCGTATAATGTATGTAATTCCGGGCCGATTCGCTTTGCAGAGCTCGTAAAATGTTTACGAGGGCACGCGCACAGAGAGATCGTGCATAAAGTAGGGAAACGCGTTCGCCAGCGATACGAAATAAAATTTCGTGGCGTTCCACCGTTACGTTTTTATGGCACGACGGTGTTCCAGCTGTAAAATTCAACGGCGCCCGCCCGTGATAAGTCGAATGCCGCTGTGAACGATCGTTTCACCCTCTTTCATCGCCGCTTATTTACTAGACCGTCGGGCGGGACGATTCGTCACTGCGACCAACGGCCCCGGAATTAATACTAATCCACCCCCAACCCCCACCAAGCATTCCCCGACGGCCATTATTTTCGCCTGGGGAAACCACCATAATCGGTATTCGACGGGTCCGTCTGGAATTCACACGAGCAAACACCCCTTTCCCCGTTCATCTCGTGGTGCACTCGCATAAGCATCTCGGAAAATGGTTCTATCTGCCTGAGATCGAAACACGGTGGTCCGACGCCGGACAACGTTAGCCGCGAGCCGCCTGCCGTTGGGAGACACAACGAATTAAACCATTAAAGGTCCATTTATACTATCAGCACAGACACGTTCCGTATCCGAGCAGACAAATATTCTTCAATGCATTTAGGTACGAGTGTTTATACTATCCGTATCGGAACGGCACCGACAGGTTCATTTATACTATCAGCACAGATACGGAGCGTGTCCGATCAGGCAAATATTCTTCAATGCATTTAGGTACAAGTGTTTATACTATCCGTATCGGAACGGCACCGACACGTATCGGCACCGGTCTGACCGTCCAACATTCTCGCAAAGAATACTTTAGCGGTTGGTGCCGGTGCGAATAGTAGTACGCATGCGTTCTGACTCTGTTCAGACTAGGCTGAAAATCATGAGTCAAATGTTTGTAGATCCTAAGATTAAAACTTGGACTTTTGCATTTTCTCGCCAAAATCTATAGGATTACATGAGAAAAAGGCAAAAATTTCTGTTTACGCAAGGTACAGTGCAGCCTAAGATAATACTCGGAAAAAAGATGGCTGATGCGAGGGTTGAATTAAAACCAGTATTGACGGTGAAGCCGTCAAAATCCTTCGAGATTCGTTCATAGGTCACTGAAGACTACAAGATATTAAAATTTGAACGGAACGTGTCTTTGCGGATAGTAGAAATACTACTGTCCGAGTCGGAACGGTGCCGATACGGATACGGAACGTGTCTGTGCTGATAGTATAAATGGACCTTTAACCCTTAAGTGGGCGCGCCTATTTTTGTTACATAACTGGACGCGCGGAGCACTTTGTGCACCGTCCTTTAAAACTACGTATATCACAAATTTTATGTCAAATAAATAACACGTCCATAACTTTAAAGTACCTAAGGATAACTGAAAACCATATCGGCTCTAGTGGGATGACACTACAGTCGTAGATTATGTGGGGGCGTGCCAATCGTAACTAGCAGAAATAAAAATTATACTTCATTAAACTACAAACGGAGCACCCAGTGCTACTGCGCGCCCACTTAAGGGTTAAGGAAAAAACGCATCTGCTATAATAAACAAGGAGGCATAGCCTAAAACCAACGTGTAGATTTAGACCTTTCCTGCGCCGGCAGGAAGCGATTCATTGTTCGGTACTGAACCTTTCGTTTATAACTTTCGGGAGAATAGGCTATGGCTTCTTGTAAAGTAATGTAACACGTGCCACAAGATTTTTGCCTCCACGCGAACCTTTTTTTTAACTGAACATCCCCACCACACGAAGCCGGTCACTCGCACTCACCGGAAACGAATTTCTATGCGACAAATTTTGTGTCAATAAAAAAATATCTGGAAAAATCCACCAATCCAAAACCTTTCCGGTCGACGGAGAAACTTCCGGGAGAGGCGTCCGAAAAAGAAGTCAGTCTACGATCAACACTCGTTAAAAATAGTCAACTCTTGTAACATGTATGTATGTATGTATGTAATGATATTTGGTCCCCTCAGGGTTTCAAATCCATTCCACCACTTCTCCCTTTACCAATCCTCAACTATCGCTTAATTTTCAATTTCAGCGGGACCTACTTTTTATTAAGGTGGGTTCCGAACCACCTAACTCTTGTAACATAACCTTGCAATAAAGATACATGTTGAGGTACGCAACAGTAACTCCTTACTATCCCACTTACTTTAAAAAGTAATAGGGAATTCCGCGACGGGCAAGCTGTGCGGAGAATCGCACGGTGCCTCGATATATGTTGGAGAGATGTGCGTCATACTCGAGCAACATTTATTCCCAACATCGCGAGGTGCATCCCTCGAGGGGCCGGCAAGATCGTGAGACAAGAGCGACGTCTCCGATAAGACTCGCCGGGATTCGATAAACAAAAGCGCAGATCGATCGCAAGCGTTCATCGCCGACTTCAAACCGGCGAGAAGACGTCCGCTCATTTGCTCCGAGACGGATCACTGTCGGTATTATGTGAGTGGTAACGGGGGAAGGATAATTTCTCCTGATCCAGGTCGCGGAGCACCTGTTGATCCCAGCGTCAAGATCGAAGACCCCGGACTAGCCACGCGAGAAAACACGTCGACCAGCGATCCAACGAGAAGATCCGACGGTCCCACGATGTCGTGCGTGCATCATCAATCCTCGAATCCTTCGGGGGAAAGGTGCTACTACGACGGACAGTACAATCGTTACACGAATCTCTCTTATTCGCCGGCGACTCGCACTCGGGACGTCTGCCGTTCCGGTAAATATCATGAAAAATACGTTCAAGAATTTCATTGAATCTTTCCAGTCCCCTGCCGAAGCATTACATTTGCTTTTTCAAATATTTCAGCTTACTGCGCCGGATGGAAACCGCTGGATTCGCAAGGCATCAGCTATGAGACCTCCTTGGCTGGTAAGCCGTGGCCTCCGTCTAGTCCTTCCGTCAAAGAATTGCGTCTAGCATTTTGTCAAATCCAAATCAACAATCGACAGTGAAATTATTTATTCCAGATTGTTTTATTTTACTATTACTGAATTTATAAACATGCTAGAACGCGAATAATAAACGTTTGACACTCACAAACGCTGATCAAAGATTGACCGGATGTGAATTTTTCGCAGCCAGAGCAGACTATACGTTTCCGGACGCGCGGATGCAAAACGGAAGAACGTCATCCTGCAGACAGGAAACCCGAAGTAACGTGGACCCGCTCATCCTCGAGAAAATGCAAGCGAAACTTAGGCACCTCGAGGACAGTAACGTCGTGGTGCAAACGCGCAACCAGACTCTCGTCGCTGAAAACAAAACGCTGTTGTCCAAGTGAGGACAAATCTTCCAATCAATATTTTGCCAACAATTTTTCGCGCGAATCTCTCTCCGCTTTGTTCTCTGCAAACGCTTTGACGAACACGTTCTCTCTCGGCGTGACATCCGTGGTCACAGCTTCGTATACGGCGCAAAGAAAATTTAATTAAGTTTATGCATGCTTTATTATTTATTTGCATTTATTTTTTCATTAAATTACCGAAGGAGGACAGGCAATTCTACTCGGTTCGCGTTTCTCGTAATTCCTGCAGACAATTTTTGCGTAAACAGTCTCACTGATTAATCGTCCCGACGTTTCGGCGATTTGTCCGAAAGGTTGGAGGAGGAACGCAACGAAGTGAGGAGGGTCGAGGAGAGGATGGCGTGTCTGAGAGCGGAGCTAGATCGCGAGAAGCTGAGGCTGCTGGAGACAAAGGAAGCCGCGGAGCAAGTCGGTGCAAAAACATTTCAATACTTTTCTCCGAGTTCTGAAACTTATATAACAGATCCCCGCTTAAAACGAACCTCGGAGCTATTTTTGAAAGTGAAAGTTTTCAAAATCTCTGGCTTCGTCTGTTCAGCTATGGAATACTTCCACAATTTCAGTGCAAGCACGAGCCGATCGTCGAGGCGAGCGGAACATCCACGACCAACATGATTTCGAAGGTGGATAGGGGTGTGCAGATTTGGGCTGTGTGCTCGGGCTGTCAGAGAAAACTGGAGAGCTGCGAGAAACTGCCCCCCACTGTCACCATCACCAAGTAAAACGAATTTTATTCTTGGACGATCGCACCGCAAACAAGAGCCTAATGATGTTAATCGTTGATTCTTCGTATATTTGACAATCACAAATTCTCTTAATGAAAAAATCGGTACTTTTCCGTTAGCCGGGCGCAACCTAACCCAGACCAATAATTATAAGCATATGTAATTATAACCTAACCAATTATAATCTAACCCAGACCAAATAAGCATTCTTTTTGGGTAAAACTATTTTGTTTACAATTCATTAATATTTGTAATTATATATGCTTATAATTATTAGTCTGGGTTAGGTTGCGCCCGGCTAACGGAAAAGTACCAAAAAATCATGTTCACAATTTTCAAAGTGCAACAAGCGTCATTTCGACGAGCAGTTCTAATATCAACACGTTAAGATGTTTAATTAAATGCAACGTGCCTCCTTTATGAAATATTAAAATAATTTATCGAAGAAAACCCATAATTTCGCTGAATATTATATTCTGTACTATGACTTTAAGCAGCATTTATAAAATTAATTTGACTATGTTTTAACCACTTCGCTATCGAGGACGAGACATCTTGCCTCCACGATTTCGATGAAACGTTTTTATGGACGAAATCCACTTGACTATAGAACATTGACGCTTGACCACTTCACAGAGTCGAGCTTCGCGGTAGCGAAGTGGCCGAAGAAGAGAGATTGTGGTCCACGTTGAAGAATTAACATGTTTAGTGGTGTGATAAATTAATTTTGCGACGTGGAAATGTTTCTTTCGATTCGTTTGATTCGCGTGTTCGAACAGGTCGGAGCTGGAGGAGTTGGAGAAGGATATGCAGACCCTGCGCGACACCATAATCGCCAGAGAGGAGGCGTGGGACAAGGCGATGGAGCGCGAGGAAAATGACAGGCAACAATTAATTCGATTAACCACAGAGACGATCACGGCCCGTCACCTGTCCGAAACGCGTTCCGAGGAGCTGCGTGCTACCACGAAAACTCTGTCGGTAAATATATCCGAGCAGCATCGTTAGTTTCTTTCTTAACCAACGGGGACAGTTAAATCGAAACAATTCAAATCGCCTAGTACAATAAATATTTCCGTAACTGTCGTATCGTCGGGTATGCCGAGCCACAGTTCTAGTAGAGGTGTTACATTCTTTATAGAAAGAAGACCGAAAGCGAGACTGAGGTTCGACGCTTCGACGATCTGCCTCTCTTTCGCTCTTGAAACTTTAATCGCTTATTACGGATCTTTATGCAAAATAAAAATTGTCTGCACCGATTGCACGGAACTAATAATTTAAATAGATGGGAAATCATATATCATATACAGGGTGAATTCGATAAAGCAGGACACCTAAATATTTCCGTTACTTTTCGTTGTACAAAAAAACTTCGTAGGACAAAGTTACATTGTTTGAAGGGCCACATATAACGGTGTAAAGGAAAACAATGTCAAGGTCATTTTTATGAGATTTCAAGGTGATCGATGTTTTTTTAAATGGAATGATATATTTTCGTTAACGTAATGTTGTGGCTGACAAAATAACGAATTCATGCATGTAACATATAAATAAAATTCAACGTGTAAGATTCATTTGATGTATCTCTGTTACGCCAAATGGTCAAAAATACATCCCTTGAGCTGCTATACATTCAAATGTATCGCAATACACAACATAATAACAGATTCCGTGTTGACAGGAGGACAATTATGATATACCTTCACCTATACGTTCGTACAGAATCGTGTTTATCCGCTACTAATTACTCAGAAGACCTTCTTGCTATCAGATTTCCACAGTTTCTAAGATTTCTCGATCAGTTTATCGATGCACGTTTCACAATGCGTTACTCGAAGGAAGATAAGATTGATATGATTTTCATTTATGGAGAAAGTCGACAGTGTTTAAGAGAAGCCGTGCAGTTGTACAAGGATCGATTTCCTAATCGTAATTGTCCATCAGTTTCCGTTTATTCCAATTTGATAAATAAATTCCGTGAAACTGGTAGGGTCGAAAATAAAAAACGTACAAAGGTGAGAACTGTAAGGAATGAAGCAAACACAATTAATGTTCTGGCAGCAGTGAATACAAACCCTCGTGCTAGTACGAGGCAAATCGCACGAGGAAGTGGCATTAGTCAAAAATGTGAAGTGCAAATACTCCAGGAACACACTTTTCACCCCTTTCACCTATCAATTCATCAAGAACTTCATGGTAGAGACTTTGTAAATCGTGTAAACTTTTGCCAGTGGGGATTGAGACATTTGGCGTAACAGAAATACATCAAATGAATCTTACACGTTGAATTTTATTTATACCATTTTTCTGGGTTGAAGGTCATATTGTGTTACATGCATGAATTCGTTATTTTGTCAGCCACAACATTACGTTAACGAAAATATATCATTCCATTTAAAAGAACATCGATAACCTTGAAATCTCATAAAAATGACCTTGACCTTGGCCCTTCAAACAGTGTAACTTTGTCCTACGAAGTTTTTTTGTACAACGAAAAGTAACGGAAATATTTAGGTGTCCTGCTTTATCGAATTCACCCTGTATAAATTTTCAAAATTTTCCTACAATTTTGAATTTCATATACTCGATTTTGCTATAAGCGCATAAAGATCCGCAGTTTAGTAATTATAATTGTTAATTAATAATCTGTTAATTAGAAACACGTGACGCCTAAGATGGTGAAAGTTTGATGCATGTAACGCCAAAAATAAAAAAAGTTCAACTTTTTATTTAAAGGTCTGAGCTCGCGACACTCTTTCATAGTAGTTAATTTGCGCGATATTACCGTCTCGAGAAGTTAATCGAAAAGATGCTTCCTCCTCGCCGAGAAAGCAGCGCTCTTTTTTTCTTTTTCTCTCTGGATGAGCGTCGCGGCGGCTGAAAACGAAAACGGAATATAAGAAAGCGGACCACTAGTTGTATAAGTAAGCTGGTTAGAGCTGGCTGACGGAGGTGTGAATCTGTTCGCAGGAAAAGGAATTGGAATTGAAGACGGTGCAAAAGGAAATTGCCTACCTGCACAGGCTGATAGTCAGGCTGCAAAGGTAAAATCACCCAGCTTCCCTTAACTCCTATGGTTCAATTCGAAAATGCTAAGTCGCTTCATTAATCTCGTCAATTTTCGATCGGATTTCTGTGACGGTAGGGCAACGTTGATGTTGAAGGTGGGGTAGAAAACAGGCGAAAAGGAATGTGAACGAGGGGAGGACGAGGTCGGGGCTGAGAGTTAGAGGTCGAGAGCTCGAGGGTGGTAGCTGCTTGCGCATTTTGGCAAGGGAATTGCATTTCGAAATGGAAAGAAAGAGCGACAAGGGTGGTTCCGCCGACATGCCTGGCTGGCGGCGAGCTCTCGCGTCTCGTTACGCGAAATTTGAACCGGCATTCTCGGCGGTACGTTACGCCGGGCGTTCCGCTAATGAAACGGCTAAAATGCGCTGAGTGTAGCCCGGGGTTCGAGCGATAGTCGGGGCTGCTGGGGTCCCTGGTAAAAACCGGGGTGCGACGTCATTCTTCTCACGCGACTATCGCCAGCGCGGTTAGAAATCTTCAGAACGTGGACAAAATTCATAGAATCGTCATTTGCGCGTTATCCATTCTAAAAGAAACGGTTCTATAGGATTATCACGTCGTACAATTCGCTTCTAATAACCAGTTTCATGTAGAGCGTCCATTTTACGCGAGTGACTCAAATATAAACGGTAATTCTTTTTTATACATTCTTGTGTGTATGTAATGATATTTGGTCACCTCAGGGTTTCAAATCCATTCCACCACTTCTCCTCCCTTTACCGATCCTCAACTATCGCCTAATTTCCAATTTCAGCGGGACCTACTTTTTATTAAGGTGGGTTCCGAACCACCTATTTTGCCAACAACACGTGAAACGCACCCAGAGGGCCACTTCCCGGCTTTTTACCGAGCGGTCACCCATCCTAGCGCGTCCCCCGCCCTACGCCGCTTTACTTCGGTGATCGAACGAGAACCGGTGTTTTCAGCGAGGCAATGGTCGTTGCACCAATTCTTTTTTATACATTTATCGATTAATAATATAGTCAAGTCCTCCTTCATGCTCTACACACTTTTTCCAACGATTTGGAAGCTTGAACATTCCTGGTTTAAAAGAAGTTTCGAATCAATACACTTTCTGATTGAAAACAATCGGTTTTTGAACGGTGTAGCGTCACCAAACTGCGCCTTCAAACAAATTAAAATCTACAAGGGTTTAACACCTTCATTGGTTAAAAACTTTATAATAATGTGTTGTGCAACAGACGAAGGAACCTGTTGTTCGCTAATGGCTTCACTCAAAGCGGAGGAGCTAACAAAGCTAGTACTCCCTCCCTAATACACTGACCATCAACACCCTATTTCACCACCCAACTCGCAACTGTTTACCGAGTACACAAACGAAATTACCGTTTATAATTGAATCACCCACATATAATCGAACGAATGTCTAGAAGAAAGGCGTTTGTTACATGTTGCGCGCGCGTTTTTTGTCTAATGTCGACAATTGAAACTTCGCGCTTCACACGTCGATGTATCGGCGCGCGACTTACTTTCGATTTAAAAATAGTGGACTGTATAAAGGTGTTGGAGTGACTTCGAGACTGACTCAGGGTAACTATGTTTATTCGTGTTGATACTACAATGTTGCGACTCCCTGATTGACAAGATACTGCTTTTTTTCCTTTCCATTTCCTATTTATAACCTATTTCGGATTGGGCGTGAGCGCTCATAGGCTGCTGAGAAAAAGAGGGGTTTCAAACTAAAAATGCTATTGGAAGTGAAGTGGGAGATGGTCGAAAGAGGAAACAATGAATTTTGGACCTTTTTAACGGTCATCCGGAGGTACCGAGCGCATCCCCTACGCAGGTAGTACACTAATGGTTATAGCGAGTAATAAACCCAAGGATCGTCTTGACCTTAAATGAACATGTGGAAAACATAAAACTTATGACTCGACTGCAAACTCGGTGCAACGGTTTAGGTATATAATAAAAAATTAAAATTTTGACGGTTAGGGTTCCTTGGTCGTTTACTGCTGCTATGATAATTTGTAAACGTGTTCGCGACGCGACATTACAAGCGTAATTATCGTCAATCCAACTTATTTCCAAGGACGCGTACAGTTTGAAACGTGAACGTGGTTTTTTTGCAGTTGGAGCACTGCCCTGAGCAATCCCGCGTAAACGAATGCAACTGCAGCCGACGAAACTGTCCCGGAATTCGAGTGTTTCTCGCGAGACCGGGAAATTAGGTCCGGGCTCGTATCTCTGGCATCCGAATCCGATTTCCCGGAGCCAGCTTAAAAACTTCCCTTTCCTAATCGATAATTAGATCTTCTCGGTATACAAGCGTGGCCAGGACTGACTCCGAGTTCGTTTCACTCAAAGATCACCGGGGATCCTTCTTTTATCCCGTGTTTGTCGGACATTCGAGATACGGTAGCTGAAACCCGAGCCCTGCACGATTTCCTTCAAATGGAGACGGTTCTTCATCCGATCAACGAAGATCTTAGAAATTGTCTTTTAAAAAATAATTACGTTCGAAACGGTTGATCGTGAGTTCGTGTCTAAAATCGCCGATGCTGTTGAATCGTTATTGATGAAATACTCGGCTGCGAATTGTAAACGTCTGTTAACACGTTGACTACCACGTTGGTCACCGGTGACCGGCGCTATTGATTTGCTTAGAAACGATTCTCGTCAAATTAGTGGCACTGAACATCGATTTGTTCGTTTTGAAATTAACTGAATGTAGGGAGTAAACTACTCGATGCAATTTATAACAATATAATGGATGTGCTATTGTTAGCTCGTTAGGATTGTTTGTTAAAGAAAGGAACTTCGAAGCAACTACTTGTGTCTTGCAATCGATGCAGAAACTTAAATTTTGCATAAACCGACATTTTTCGGGGCGCATATTTTCCACTGTGAAACAGGCTCGCTCAAAATGGCCGACGGCCCTTGTCGGCTTCTTGAAACTTCGGACGCGCTGCCGGCAACTTTTGGTCTCCGTTCAGCTTTTAAATTGACGTCCTCTACGCAAACGAGAAAGTCGACCACGCGGTAGTTTAATCATAAGCCCGCCTTTGATTCGTTGCGCAGACGATGATGGAACGGAAACAAGCGTTTCGAGTATTTAACGGGCAAGCTAATTACATGGTAAAACGAAGTTTTCGACTGCCATCGTTATTGGAGCTTCTGGAAGTTTGCTGGTCACAGTGTTTTGCTGTAAAGCCGGGACCGAGAGGACTCTTCGAGAGTCGTAGAACGGGTCGGCGAGTTTACGGCGACTTTGATTAATTTGCAGTTGCAAGGATGATCACCAAAGGACCAGCTTCCCAGTGGACATAAACGAGAAGGATCAACGGTTCATCGAGGACCTCGTACGACGAGCAACCGCCGGAAAGAACAAGCAAAAGACGAAGCCGAAGACTTCTTCCGAAAGAAATCCCAATCATGGCAACCATCAGGCTAGTCCTCGCGAGCGAAACGCCAAGTCCAGAGATCAACAGAGTCCCCTAAAAGAACCGAAACGTTGACTACGTTCTAGCAAGTTGCATTTGATCCTCTAAATCATGTGTGAAGTTCACAAAGTCCTGTTCTGCTTCGGGAAACAAGTTTGCAAAATATATCTCGCGATTCTTATTCTTACTCATCTGTATCATCGTTTCGTAATGCTTAATTGAAATTGTGATTACCGTGTAAAATATTGCGACGAAATCAAATTTTTTGAATGTTTAATGTTAAAAATGGAGCTATAATAAAATAGTAAAATATTTTCAACACGGTCAATTCTTCTTTAGATCCTTCTGGATCTAATTGTCGAGTACAATGTAAAAATCGATACTCTTCTCCAACCTCTATCTAATTGGAATACAAAACTTTTATAATTTTCAAGATATTTTGTATCTCGGATTCTAATCGAAACTATTTCCAAACTCTTGTTAGTCGAATATTATCGACGGAGCAGACTTCTTTGGAGACTGGTGGTGCCATCTATAACAAACGGCTACAACTGTCTGCTCAAATAGTATCGTTGAGTGACGCCAGATGGCGCAAAGATCTTAATCGATCTACTGTTACTGCATTCAGAGAAAACACCGAATTATCCGAGTGACACAATCTCCCGTAAGGCTGGCAATTTTTAACAGTATCTCGTCGGCGGTTTCACTTTTAATATTTTTAAATTATTTAACTTGCCTTCTCACCGACCGATGTTCTCCTCAGTGGCCCGGCCTTCTGTTTCTTATTCCAACCACAATATATCCTAGAGGGCATGAGCAATCACTGACACGATCTCCTGTAATGCTTTTTTTTATAGCCACTACTAGCACAGACGAGGTATAATGACGGTGTCATGACACAGAGCTCCCCGAAGACTAGACAAAAAAAACCCATAAAATACAATGTCAATTATATATATACCTCATAAAGGGCACTTCGTCTTAAAAAGAAATATTAGGTCGAGTTGAACAATCGAAAAAACGCAATCTGCAGCTTTGACAAAATTCACGCGAATTTGGAAGGAACTTCTGGATCTTAAAATGTATTCCCGTGGGAATTTTTAAACAATTGAGGACTCAAATTAAAGATAGTGGACGGTACTTCATCATAGGGGCGGTTCGATTTAAAATGAACGCGAAAGCACATGGAAAAACAATAGAATCCTACCGTCAGCTCAAACAATATTGACTCGATAACATTTTTTTACAATGAAATAGAATCATGATGTTTAAAAGAAAAAATTCGAAATCATGTGGAAGAATTGCTTAATTTTCGCAGCCATTAGCTCGATGTGATTATTGATTTTTAATATTTTATAGAGTAATTGATCTTTGGGTAAGAAAATATTATAAATCGAGAATCGCAACGATTGTCCGGGTCTCACCACGTGGAGATTGCTGCGAGGGAAACCCGCCCACCCACTTACCGTTTCTTTATCGTCCCACCCGACGAAAAATTAAAGATTGCAAAATTACAAAATACAAAAAAAATCCCTTTTAGATGTATGTACTTTTCTTAATACACATTTGACAGTGTTCTATTTTTGACCACTGTACAAACGAATAACAAGAAGAGCCTAATTACAAGCCTACCCGCCGAATTCTTAACCTGCCTAGTGTCTCAGCTAATTTTCATTTTGCATGCGCATGCATATGCTTTTTGCATATTTTTTCATTTGGATCACTTTTTGTGATTTTGTGTTTTGTTTTTACGTAATCCCCATGTATTTTGTATTTAACAAATATATTTGTAAATTTACTTCTGTTTTATTTTTTAACCTCTGTGATTTTTTTATGGGAGTAGAGGTTAGCTAACCCAATTTTGCTAAAACGAAAATACAGACGCAAGATGCAACACAAATAACAAACAACACCAACATGCAACCATGCACACATACCAATTTACATAATACAATTTCTACATCAATCGCAGTTGAAGTCGTGTGAATATTCAAATTCTTCCCCTTCTGAAATGATCTGAAACAAACTTAATTTTGTATTAGCACATGAAAAAAAATATAAAAAAATAACACCCCCGAATAATAATTGTCCACTCGATATGTATTTCAAACAAACCCGCGAGTGGACCAGTTTCTCGCAACGCTAATTGACAAGGTACGTATTGAACCTCTCAAAAAAACAAACGCGACCAGTGCATTATTTATTCGTGATGTTAATTGAACAAATGCAATATGGAAAACTCCCGTGCACTTTCAGTTTCTTTGTACGCGACTCTAAATGGAAACGCGATAGCAGCCTTCTGAATTTATGGGGGAGGAAAGCCAAGTCACAGCATTACAAACACGACTCGTTAGGCATTTGTATTGATCGTTTTCGTGGATCTAGTTCCAACATTTATCGGTTGTTAGCATAGAGGGCGTAAGATAACAGGTTGTTATTGTGTGAGACACGAAACCCCATATGGTGATTGGTCTACTCTTATACCTCGTCTGTGCTACTAGACCACCAAACTCTGTACAGAATGACTTGGGCCGATGATCTTAGTTCAAGCACAGACGTGGTATAAGGATAGACCTATCATCTAATGCATTTTTTTTGTCACACGTTTTTGGGGTCACGTAACCCCATTACCATTTTAGTGTCATATCCTGTATTACCTCCAGGAACTGAAATACACAGCACAGACTTAGGACACAGACTTAGGATCAGTACAGACATTGCAGCTTATGGACTTTTCTGTCCACGCTTCGGCGGGCTCTAAGAGCCCCCCGTACCATTTCGGTGTCGTGCTCACTGTTACCGATAATTCGCGAATTTAGGCGTATTAGTAAGAACTGAATATTCCGTATACTTCATTTTTACTACGGATGTTTAATTATTGCTTGCAATGTCTGTACTGATCCTAAGTCACAGCAAGACAGCGTTCTCAGAGGTAAGAAATTAAAATTAAAAATAGCTATACTGCAGTCCCACGAAGATATAAAATATTGTTATCTAAAATGCCTCAACGACTTATATATTTTGAAATATCAACATCACTAAAAGTTCCGCCTCTTCCTAAATAGAACATTTGTTCGAGATCTAAGTAAGACTGCGTCAGTGGCGTACGTAAATGGACTTATATGTAGTATCGTAGGTAATGAATAAACGTAGAATGCTGACATTGCTCATTCTATAATTGCTTGGAAAACATTTACTTTTTACTGTAGAACGTCATAACGCTCTTATTGTCGTTGAATCAGACGGAACGTGACATTGCAAAATGTTATAGAAGAGAATAGGTTTGAAATAATCATGGATATTAATTTACAAGATCTTTATTGAAAATCTTTCAATACATTTGTTCTTACATCCAGCACGCCTTACGTTCTAGTGTACAATATAAACGAAAATTCTAACTGTGCAGCTATTAGCTCGATATTATCCTCTATTTGTAAGATACTAGAAGTTCTTACGAATAGAGGATAATACCGATTGCCCAGGTCTCACCACGAGGAGGTTGCTGCACAAGAGACCCGGAAAGGGAGTCAGAACGAATGCAATATTCCTTCTGGCTCCCTTTCTTAACAACGACGAACTTATACTAACGCAGTAACGCAATATGTCGAGTAATTATTGCGGGGAAAAAGGTGTGAATCGGAGAAGAAGTCTCCGATCCACGGGGGAGCAAAGGCGAATCAGGCAGAAGGCTCTGATTCTTTCAAAAAGAGAAACAAGAACGAACCAGAGCAAAGGGCTCTGATTCGAGGGTGACGCGAACGCGTACAATGCTTGCAGCCAAACTCCAGTCAGCACCGATACCCAACATGAATTCAAGAAGAGCGATGACCAAGAGAAAAGCTCGCACGGTGTCCCATTTACTCATATACCAACCGGTACCATTCAACTTACGTTGAGGTAACTCAGGTGGAATCGCGACAGAGAGGACTTTTCACTTATACAGTGTAACACGGCGAACAGATCGCTTGACCATCCACTCTCAATGAATTGACGCCGGATACCGATACCAACAGGATTGGTACATACAAGCAAGGTCCGACACAGCAGAGGGCTGTGTCGGAATTAAAACACGAGCCGAGCAAAGTGAAGTTAGATTAAAATGATGAATTGAATTGAATTAAACTAAATTAAATTGAATTAAATTAAATAAAGTGAAATTAAGGCAATAATTACTCGACATATTTACAACGATGATATATAATCTTAATAATTAACGCACGCACATAAGCCGAGCAATTATTGCTCGGCTACTATAACTAACTTAAAGATACGCAGTTTTCGTGACGTGTCCTCTTCGTTTGATGTGTCTTGGGTGTTGTATTCTAGCTGAACCCGACTAATGATGATTCGACAAAATACAAACCCCGCACACGAGTGCGAATACCACAAGCTCATGAGAGCAAAACAAAATCCAGCACGAGTACAAATCTAAGACCAGCTCACGAGAGCCAACCTAACATGAGCTCACGAGAGCCAAGCTAATCAAGCACACGAGTGCGGCTTATAGGCGCTTCGGGTGCCCCGGGGACGCGACACCCCGTACTCACTCACGGCCCCATCCGTGAATGAGCCCCTGAGGGACCTCCGATCGGAGGAATGCCAAATTTAAGTAAGAAATATCAATTTCTAGAAGAGGATATGAAATTTCAGATACAAAATTCAATTAGATGTCGAGCAATTAAAACAACGATGATGAATATGTGATGAAGCACACGAGAGCCAAACTAACCCCGCACACGAGTGCGGCCTGCCTACCCCGCACACAAGTGCAAATCTAACCAGCTCACGAGAGCCAAGCTAACCCCACACACGAGTGCGGCCTACCTACCAAGCACACTAGTGCGAATCTAACCAGCTCACGAGAGCCAACCTAACTCCAGCTCACGAGAGCCAAACTAATAACCCCGCACACGAGTGCGGCCTATAGGCGCTTCGGGTGCCCCGGGGACGCGACACCCCGTACTCACTCACGGTTTTGCTAGCCGTGAGTGAGCCCCTGAGGGACCTCTGATCGGAGGAATTCCAATTTTAAATCAGAAATATAAATGTTTACAGTAGGAACTTCCGAAATTTTGGAAGCAAACTTCAATTAGAAATTGACCAGTAAAAACAACGACGATAAAGATGATGTGAAGACAATGATGAAGTGATGATGAGGAACTATAAACCCCGTACACGGGTACGGCCTACACACCTTGCACACGAGTGCAAAACTAACCAGCTCACGAGAGCCAACTAACCCCGTACACGAGTACGGCCTGCCTACCACGCACACGAGTGCAAAACTAACCAGCTCACGAGAGCCAAGCTAACCCCGCACACGAGTACGGCCTATATGCGCTAAATGTCAATGTCCGTTGAATTAACAGTTGAAGAATCATTGAAGGTGGGCCAAGGGTAATCAACAAAACCATTGTAAAACCCTTGGCCCACCCTGTGCTGCAAACCAGAAAATAAATCCACACAAAATAAACCATCACAAATAAAAAAAAAAATTGCCAAACTCACCAAACTGGACCGGATAGTCAGCCACTGGACAGCTACTCGACAGCTACTGGACACTGGACAGCTACTGGGCAGCCACTGGTCACTCACTAATCACTCGCGTTCACTCCCGTTCACTCAGTCGGACCGCTTCCGCCCGAGTCTCGGGCCCGACTGACTGACTGACTGAGAGTGCTCGCCGAGTTCAGGCGCAGCTGCGCAGCGACGCGGAACTCTCCCCACTCCATCTAACATCGCTCGATTTCGATCGCCGTGATAGTAATTATTGATAAATTTATTATCTATGGCTGTTTAATGTTTATAACAATTCCTTTTGCCACCGATGCGAACAAACACTCCCTTGACCACCTGGTCATCTAATTTTTTAGTGATAATAGGTAGTAGAACCTGAAATACAGAATAATTTTTAAACCATGAACATTTTTATGAATTAATTTATTGAACACAATACACTAATAAATTTATTATTTCGAATCGGCTAACATTTATAACAATTTCTTCTGTCAACGATGTCGACAAACATCCCCTTGACCACCTTGCTATCTACTTTTTTAGTAAAAATTTTTAATAGAACTCGAGATACAGAATCACTTTAAAATCATGAACATCCGCATGCATTAATTTATTGAACACAAATCACTGCTTTTATTATTTCGAACTGGTTAATATTTATAACAATTCCTTTTGCCAACTATATCGACAAGCAGTCCCTTGACCATCTTACCATCTAATTTTTTATTCTTCAAGACATTTCTGTTCTCACAGATCGATTCTTGGAACAATTATGTATAAGAACAAGTGTAAGGAAATAATGCTCGTCCATGAAATATTTTTAGATCACAAATTGAGATATCACCACGTATTATTATATTGGATTGGAAAGAATGTTCGTAGCGTTTTTCAGTAGGTGGTAGCGGAAGTGTGTAATAGTTGAATCTGTGAGTACACCGATGAGGATATCTCGTCAGTGCTAAAAGTCAGTATAATTCCTGAACTCACCACTCCAAATCGTAGAGGGCATACCGAAACATCTGATTTTTTGAACAGTCGGTATTTCAGAACGTGTGACACGAAGTTCCATAAGATGATATCTCTATCCTTATACCTCGTCTGTGGTTCAAGGAAAACGAGATTCCTCGCAAAAACCATTTACGTCATTATATAATTTCATTGTCCGAATGTCATTGCAAATCCTTATTACATTATTGTTCGCTTTTATTCCTCTACCGTTTACACAATAATTGGTAAAATTTTAAATGTTGAAGATACAACTACTGTCCGTTAGGGGAAGTCCCTTAAGGGTAAACAGCTTCCAGAACTGATCAAACCAAATCTAAGATAGCCGAAAGAAATGTTCAATCGACAATTGAAAAACGATTCTTCGCGATGAATCTTCTCGGGTACCGTAGCGAGACACAAAATCGTTTTCATAACGGTTTTGAGACCATTGCAGACGCATCTCCTGCGTAGCGGCCTTGCAACTAGCGCAGCCAGCGCAGCCGGCGCAGCGGCCTGGTAGGGTCTCACCTGTTGAATGCCAGGTGAAATGTCAGTCGATGCACCCACGTGATTCTGCGGTGATTCGACTCGTGTCCCGCGGATCTTGGAAAGCTGTCGTGCCACTTCGTAGTCGCGAGCCGACGGTCGCTAGAGATCGACGTCGCTCGATCGACGCGAAAATCAACGCGAACCGTGCTCGATCGTATCCGAGTTCGATTGAATCCGCGAACTATCAGAAATTTTATTTTAATCGTTTCACTTTCCCCGAAGGTCTCGCGCGTTTTATTCGGATTTAACCCGTCGCATCGTCAGCGTATACCACCAGAGCGTACGTTACACGCGCGATTTCGAACCTGACAGTACGTATAACAAGTATACACTAGAGCCCCGATTATCCGCACTGATTGCTTGAACACGATTGATCGGACGATCACTCGGAAATTTTTATTTTGCGCAAAGATTCACAATCTGTTCGTAACATTTTCACTCGAATATCGCGTTCAGGCAATAAAAGCAGTCTAGATATCTGGGGTTCGGATAATCGAGGTACTACTGTATGTACAAATTAATCGAGTACGGTATCTATTTGCCGTTAGAAATTGTTCTTTCGAAATATAATGAAACTATGGAAATGGGTTAAGCAAGCGCGCAAAGTGTATCTCGTGAACGGTTCATCGTTCATCGCTGTTTGCAGCGGCGTTTGTTCGAACAGTCCGCCAGCTGACGATCATGTACAGCTCCGAGGTCTGCGATCGGGACAGCTTGCGATTCGACGAAGCCTGCCTGCGTCTACGAAACGAACACGAGGAGCTAGACGCGTGGCTCTACTGGCTATCATTCGACTGCGCTGCCGTGAGTTTATCGTCTTCTTCTTCGTTTTTAATTGTTTCCCTTCGGATGAAATATCCTCTGGTCTAATGATTTTGATCTTATCCGTCAAGTATTCGTTTGTATTCGTCAAAACTTCATGAAAAATATTCAAGAAAAACTTAATATAAAGTAGTTTATACAGTAATTCATCTATAACTGTCCAAAATGTCTAAACGCTAACTGTCTGGTCGCCTACCCATTCCACTGAGGGGCATACCCCGTGAGGGGCCGTGAAACTCAGTAGACCTCGAGCAATGTAACCCGGTACGGGATCGGGTATATCGGTGTGAGACCAGCAGACCACTACTAATCCAATGACAAAACTTCTTTATTTTTTATTATTTTTTTATGGAACTTTCACCAATATATTCGTGGCATTTTTCTAATGAAAATGATACCAAATATGAAATAATTCCGATGACATTTACCCGTGTAATGGACGATGAAAGTTTCGGATGCAAGGAAGGACAGCGTATAGGAAAGAAAGATACGCGGATAGTCGCAGTCGCCGGCATAGTTCAAAGGCCCGCGTGTCCTCACAAAGTAATGCCAATAAAAAAACTTTTTTATTATTACTTATTTTTTTACGAGACTTTCACCAATATATTTGTGGCACTTTTCTGATTAAAATGATACCGACCACGATATAATTCGGATCATATACAGATATGTATATGGTCATTTATAATACAAGTCAGTTCTCTTGACCGGGACAATTCGCGAATCTTACACGTTAAATATCATCGGAATTATATCGTATTTGGTATCATTTTCATTAGAAAAATGCCACGAATATATTGATGAAAGTTCCATAAAAAAATAATAAAAAATAAAGAAGTTTTGTCATTGGATTAGTAGTGGTCTCCTGGTCTCACACCGATATACCCGATCCGGTATCGGGTTACATTGCTCGGCGGCCGAGGTCTCTCGAGCTTCGGTGTCGTGTTCTACGTTCGGCAAAATTCAAAGAATAGTATCCCTGTACGATAACTGTCTTTGGTCATACCCGTGGTATAGACAGTTATGGATGAATTACTGTACTTCTAAAGTAACAATAATGAACCCTGGGGTCCCGCCTCAGCAAAGACCCAGACACCCGCGACCTCAGGCTGACACGGTGATCTGCCTTTTTCCAGTGTCCGTACACCCGTGTCAAGCAAGTCGCGACAAACTCTACTCCCAGTGTGACGATCGACACTCTCAGGCCATCCAGTTTGAGGGTCCTTGACGCCGAGGACCCCGTCGAATATCTGTCCGCGAAGAACACTAGGTAGATCGGACGACGCGCCGAGCGGAGATGTTTTTGTTCAACCGGTTCTTTTGTTGTTCACGGTTATCTGCATCGTTCGAGCGCGTCCCAGAAACTGTTTTTCGCATTCCAGCAACGTGATCTGCGAGCTGACGCCGAGCCTTGGCCAATTCGGCGTCTACGAGCTGTCGATTCAACCGGGAGGCTGCGATCTCAGGGTCTTGACGCCACCCACCTACGCTTACACAGGCAAGACCAACAATTTTGCTTTAAGCGTTTCGAAAGCACCTCGATTCGTACCGATTTTACACGATTAATCATTGTGTTGAAAATGGCTTCGTATAACAAATGATTATAAATAGACTGCCGATTTTTATGCAAAGTAAAATTTGCCGAAAACTGAAGTAAACTAGGTTTCCTTTCTTAGGTACGATGGGTTAAAAATAATGTGACGATATTTCCAAATTGTTCTAACCGTCCTGCGTTCCTTCGCGTTGTTGCAAATCGCGAAATCCGCAGTCTAATAATTAGATTTTATGCATTTATAACAAAATTGGATATGTAGAATTTAAAGCCATTTAAAAAATTTAGGTACGTCAATACATTATTTTCGACTCCTTGGAATAATGAAAAAAAGAAACACCCTTCTATTTGGCTCCTGACTATTGCAATTTTTACAGAAAATTTTTATTTTGCATAAAGATCCGCAGTCTACTAATTATGAAGCAATATGGATCACGTTCAATGCTCGACAGGATTTCTGGATTTTCGGTGTCTCAACGGTAAACTCGACTGCTTCCAGAACTCTTCGTCATTTTCGGGGTGCTGATAGTTGTCCTGCTCGGCCTGTCCAGCCTGAAATTACTATGGCACCTGTGCCGGAAGAAGTGCGCGAAACATCAGGTGGACGACGCGACGAACCAACCCGTGAAACGTCGCGTGAAAGCAATCGATACAGTTCGAGGGTGAGCCTCCCAGGCCTGTTAGCCATTTCCTTTGAACAACCAGTTTCTACCGGCACCTTATCGTCAACTAGAAATCTAGAAGATGAGTTCCAAAACCGCCCAACATGAAATTTTTAATCAATTCCAATTTCTAACTCCTTAAAACCCGAAAATTGAATCAAGCGACTGGAATTTTTTTCAGAAATTAGAAATCAGAAATTAATTTTCAGAGATTAGTTTGCTGGATGACGCGTGGAGGGAGTTTTGAAAAGTATCGAAGGTTGTTTTTTGATTTTCTCTGCTCTCCTCGAATTTTTGTGCACACTATCGAACAAAATAATTCTGTTAATTTCTCAGAAAATCGGTTGGTACAATTTCGAAACAGATATTTTATTTTGAATAACAGCGCTAATCAATTTATGGCGTGAATTGTTCGAATTTCGACAGGGCGAGCACCTTGTTAATGATCTTCGTAAACGACGGATCCGGTGGTTACAAGATCCTGGAACACGCCACTTGGAACGGACTGCTTCTAGGGGATTTGGTCTTCCCATGCTTCATATGGATCATGGGGGTGTGCATCCCCGTTGCACTGGCTGGCCAGATAAAGCGTATGACGCCTAGAGTCGTCATCCTGAGAGGAATAATTAAGGTTCTACAAGTTGATTGTTTCTTCCATATTCTTCAACCCTCGCACGTTCAAGCTGCACGAATTTGATTGCAACTTTTCCATGATGTCACGACAGTATTCGTCGGAGTGACGGTAAACAGTACCGCAGACTGTTTACCTAGGGACACAATTGTGTCAAGCGATAGTAGATCGTGTTCCATAATTTTATCTGACACGCTTTCACCCGATCCGATAAAATTATCTAATTAATCAATTGACCATGAGCATCGAGTACCAGCTTATCGTGACGCTCATTAATTGATATTCGGTGTATTATATCACAGGTAGATGATTCAATTTATCGTTTATTGTTAACAGAGAAGCGCTCTGCTGTTTCTGATCGGAGTATCGTTGAACACAGCCGCCGTTGGTGCTCGACTCGAAACTATCAGAATATTCGGTGTTCTGCAACGTTTCAGCCTGACTTACCTAATCGTCTCCTTGACCTACCTGTGTTTGATGTCGAAGAGGCCGGTGAAGTCACAAGTGAGTGCAAGATGACCAAAATTTTCCTCGAATTCATGACCCATATAACCTTCATGATCATTACGATCACCGTGACACTGATAACTGTCCAACAGCCAAAAAATGTTTCGATTCTCACTATGAAATTCTTATAGAGTTTTTTGCGCTGATTCCGAATCTGACCTTAATTTTTCTAATAGACGCACAGTTCTTGAGAAATTTGAGTTTGAAAAAAAGACCTATTTTACAACTTTGAACAAATATTGTGATGTTATTATAAAAGATATTGAATTGATTTTTACAGCAAAAGATTCCTTAGACTTTCCCGAATACAGTGATATCCAATATTAATACATTATGATTGTTTAAACATGTTTAAACGATCACTAAAGACGGAGAGACACCATTTTTGCACCAATTTTTGACGATATTTTAAAATTTATCTCAAAAAATAAGGGTTCAGCGGAAAATCGAACTATACCACGCGATAGAGCAGACTTTTATCTTGAGATAACCCCCTTTGAAGTTTGAAACGTCGTCGTTCTTACGTAACGGCGATGCAGGCATGCAATTATGTTAGCTTATGTAAATGTTTATTTATTATTATTACTTATTATTTTTATTGCTCTATTCCCATTCTATTAACTTATTTATTCTTTAGTTATTATTTTATAGTGAACCCATACATTTTAAAGACAGCCAAACAATCCAAATTCGTTTTGTTACGTGCGTGGTGAAATAGTTGCTAAGAAAACGCGACAAAATATAACGGAAAAAATAATAATATAAAAATATAACACGTCTTGGTGAATTTTACTATATTAATATTTGTTCAAAGTTGAAAAATAGGTCTTTTTTCAAACTCAAATTTCTCAAGAACTGTGCGTCTAGGAGAAAAATTAAGGCCAGATTCGGAATCAGCGCAAAAAACTCTATAAGAATTTCATAGTGAGAATCGAAATCCTAAAAAAAAGTTGAAATTTGTTGGACAGTGTAATTGTTGCGATCCCTATAAAATAGTAAAATTGCAAGCTGAATTCCTTCCTCGAAGCTGTAAATCGCAAAAATTCTATGCAACAGTCCCCCATGCTACGCGAGGTGCAAGACATCTTCATGTTGCTGCCCCAATGCTGCGTGATGCTCGCGATTGTCGCCGTTCACTGCGTCCTGACGTTCTGCCTGGAAGTTCCCGGATGTCCCACGTACGTACGTATATTGCAATGAACAACCATTCCTCTTCGCGCCAAGTGATTCGAAGAATTATTGTCAGCGGATACCTCGGTCCCGGCGGTCTGCACGACGATGGGAAGCACTATGACTGCGCCGGCGGGGCAGCCGGCTACATCGACAGAATAGTGCTCAAAGAACCTCATTTGCATCATTCTGCGACCGTATACAACGCCGGCCCATATGACCCCGAAGGAATTTTAGGTATACCATTAACCCTTTGGGAATTAATTCGACAATTTAATTGCAACATTTTATCGAACGGGAGAGTCCCGTTTAAACGATCACTAGATCAGATCTTTATGAGTTTCTGTCAAAAATGAGTAGATCAAGTGGAAAAAAATACTCTTGCATTATTTTCAGCTTGTCGAAATCATTAAGAAAACGTATCTATGCAGCTCTTTATTTTGCAATTGCGACAACAATTTTTATTTTGCATAAAGATCCACAGTCTGACGATCACTGCACTGCTGATCTTCGTGCGAAATAATTTTGTTAGAAAGTTCCCTCCTGTTGAGGCAGATAATATAGAAAACTATTTCCACGATCGTGATGTCTAGTAAATAATAATTACGTTCGTGTCTTCGGAGACTCACGGTCGAAAACGTGCTTCGTTTTCCAAGGTACGCTTACGTCAACGTTCCACGTGTTCCTCGGGCTGCACGCCGGCATAATTATGATGTCGTACAAGGACTGGAAGGCGCGGGTGATTAGGTGGCTCGCGTGGGCTGCAGTTTTCGGCTGCATCGGTTGCGCCCTGCATTTCACCAACGTGATCCCGGTGAATAAGAGCTTATGGTGGGTAGGGTACCTCCAAAAATAGCTCGTAGAACCGAAGTACGCACACATCGATTGCAACACATGATTTTATTGGTCGCAAACAGGTCCCTGTCGTTCGTGTTCGTCACGACTTCCTTCTCTCTCGCACTGCTGACCGCGTGTTACCTGCTCGTGGACGTAGTCAACCTGTGGAATGGCGGGCCTTTCCGAATCCCAGGTACGCGCCACTTTCACATTATTGCATAACAAACTACAGTGCGACTGTACTTATTCCCCTAAAATAACATTCGACTCGTCGAACTCGTCGTAATTTTTGTTTAAGTGTTGTCAAGTCAGTGGATCGTGGATGTTATTTTTGCACAGGCATGAACCCGTTGCTGTTATACGTCGGCCATATGCTATGCTATCAAATTTTCCCGTTCCACTGGAGCATTGGCAACATGGAGAGCCGAGGACTGCGTTTGTTGGAGTCCGTCTGGTGCGTTGGTTTGTGGACAGTGATCGCATACGTTATGCACAGGCAGCGAGTATATATTACTCTGTGAAACCATGTTCGCGAGATCGAGCAAATATACATATTTTCGAAAAGATTGTTAACCGTTTTTGTCTGATGATTTCAAAGTGTTCCGTCTTGAAGCAATTAGTGCCTTTCGAAGAGTAGCTTAACCCTTTTAGTGCCAGGCGAAAAAGAGGCGCCTATGCGAGAATAACCGGCCGAATTTCACGGTTTTACTAGGGTTTGGGAAAATGCTCATAAAAACCAAACAAGAAACAATATTTACATGAATCAAAAAGCAGTATATTAAGGACGAAATAGAGAACAAAACAATGACACTAGTTTTTCTATATTCATTGAAAATTATATAAATAACAAAGGTATAAAAGATCATAAATAAAGTAAAAGTTGAGTTCTTTCTTACAAAACGTATTTGCACATACAAAAAGTCATCTTTCCATCATAATTTTATATAGACCATTTATTACAAAGTATATATGTACTTTGCATTTCCAATATATTTTGTAACAAGATAAATAATATTACATAACAAAAATAAAAAATAACTCGAAGGTACATGGTAAGCGTACATGGTGTTTATGTTAGATTTCGTTAGGTCCAAGCGATAGGAAAAAGTCGTCATCCACAAAGAGTTAAAACGGAAAACTATTTTTTTTAATTCTCTCGTAATGAAATTAGACCATTTATAACGTATTATAAATTTATTTTGAGATAGAGTTCTCCCGCAATGCGAATAGTAAAGCACTACAAGGCGCGGGCCGATATATCGGCTCTGGCACTTCTCGCCAGTGCAGCAAGAGCCGATATATCGGCCTCCGGCACTAAAAGGGTTAAAAACCGACATACCTGTCCGTACCAGAGTCGTCGCAATAAAATCGCGGCAATTGCTAGCCGCCATTAAAAGGGGGCTAGGCGACCAACCGAAGGTGCGAAATACATGTTTCCATTCTTTAGTATAAGTCCGTTATAGCAATTTAGCCTCGTAGGCATCCTTCCCCACCAATTCCAAATTCCGCCAATTGCCAACAATTACAACCTCCTACACCAATAACATATTCACAATCCCTACCATTCTGTACAGTTTTCCTTAAGCATTGTAGACAAAAAATAAACCAGATTGTTCTAAGCACCCGAGGTGTCCTAGCAATTTCACTTTTCGACATCCATCCTCTAAGGATCCGAGATCCTCACATCCGAGTCGACTCCAAGTCTCGAAAATTCGTAGACCGAGCGACACCACACAAAGTTTTAGGGATACCTGTGAGAAGTGAGAACTTACGTGGGGAGATCAAGGATCAAAAAATTCCGAATGATCTTTGTGACCATTATGATCATTGGTTCATTCCAATTCGATTACTTTTTGACGTCACCATCGCCGATTTTGTTCTAAATTAAACAATTAATGGGTGGGGGGTTTAAGGTTAATCCGGGGGAATGAATCTCGTGGAACAACTTTACAAATAATTTATTTTACACAACTTACACTAAATAAGGCACAAGGACAGATCGAAGGTAACGACAGTATCGATACAAACATACTTTCAGCCGGTTACTTCGGGTGGGTTTCGAACCTGCTCTCTTTAAAACGGAACGAAACAAAACGAAATGGTACACGAACGTCACAACGAGGCATTGATTCTACGTGAACAAACCGCTCGCACGATATACCGGCCGCGGATCGACGCGGCGATTTATCGATCGTCTCGCGAAAAAAGGGGGGCAGAGGAGGACGGTGAAGAAAAGAAGTCGCGTGATATCGTCCCTCGGCATTGCGCACCCACCGCGGGATTATTGAAAGAAACCGTGAGAATGGGAGAGATAAAGACAGAGAGAGAGAAAGAGAGAAGGAAAAGGAGAAGAGAAAATAATGTTGGACATACAGGCGACGAGGAGGATTCCGAATTCTTCAGCGTCGCATGATCGATCGCTGCGGACCGCCGGTGTAGACAAAATAAAAAATGAAAATAAAGAAGAAACAAGGAGAAAACACACTAACAATGCCATGATTCCTAAGTAGGTACCCGTCTTTGCTCAGTAATCTGTTGCGTCGGGACCTGAAAAACCAGAGAAACAAATGTTAATATATTTGTCACGACTGTGTACAGAGGCATGTGAAGAAATGGTACTCCCACGAATCACTTCGACGCGATTCGAACTCTCCTACTGCGCTTTCGTCTTTTCGACGGGTCAAACTCTACTAATAGATCAGTTTTGAATTTCTCATTAAAAACTCGGACAGGCATTTCCTTCTGGACAAAATTCGGGACTAAATTCAAGGGTTCTCGCAGTCGGATTGATTTATTAAAAGGTCCATTTCCGGTGGCGAACGGTCCCATTGGCGAATCGAAGCCGATCGAGGCAATGAATGACATTAATGTGCAATTTCCTCGAAGCGTGGATTAACATCGGCGAGCGATTAACGACCGATCGAATGATAAGGCCGCGATTCGATCGTGATCTCGCCAGGATCGATCTCGCGTGCACGCGTTTAACGCGAAATCGCATCAACCGACGCATCCGAACGACACCGTGTACGTTGTTATTATAGCTGTATCGCAAGATGCATCGTAGCAGATAGCAAATGCACAACCAATCATGCACGCGGCGATCAACCGGTGGCCATTTTTGTTAGTCGCGAGACGGGGATGATGATGATTCGTCATGCTGAATCCTAGGAGAGAAATGTTTTATCGAGATGTTGTCGACAGACTGCGAGTCTCTATGCAAAATTACATTTGTTCACATTGATCGCAAGAAACAGGAACTGAATAAAAATTGTTTCATTTACACAATTTAGTCATTAATTGCATAAAACTCGCAGGCTATCGAAGCTTGAATAAAACAATGAAACGCCTATGGCGTTTGCGTTAAAAATCAAGTCTCAGAGACTTCCGTGATTTCTTCTGTATGTTTATGTAGTTTCTGGAAAGAAAACAGTTCTGTCACACAGGATGTTCGATAGGGAATGAATTGCTGGATAGAGTTTAAGGTGGTTTCACACGAGAACTAATAAAAAAGAAGATCAATATTGCTGCTGTGACGAAATCTTCATAAACGATCGATAGACGAATCGTCGTGACCCCGCGAAATCATCACTACAAAGAAAACCAGACGCACCAGATCATTCTCAAACTGGATTCACAAGCGTGGCTACTCCAACGTTCACAAAACATTCCCGGCGAAAAATAAAGGAAGAAAGGAAGAGTGTGGTCCAATCAAAAACAGAAAAAATATCTCGTAGAAAGAAAACACTAAACTGCAAGTGTTAATCAGTGGAGGGAACACAAACCGAGTCGCGTTTGTCGCGACCGCGGCGTTAGTAACAAGTTTCAGCAACAAAAAAAAAGTAATAAATAAATAAAATAAATAAAAGAAAATAACTTTCAGAAAAACAAAAAGGGATGGAAAAATATTCCGGGTGATGACTGTCAGGATCGATACACTCGCGACCATTAAAGATTGTACGTGATTGGGACACTTTGCTATCATTGTGACCAACGAAAAATATTGATGACAGGTGCGAAATAAAACTGTGAGAAAAGAAAGGAAAAATGCAGCCGTTTGGTGCGAGGCACTCTATTGTGTGTGATTGATGGCCTTTGTTTTTTACTTTGTTCTTCTATGCGAGTATGACATGACCATAGTGGGTCAGATTTTTATAGATACTGTCTTATGTATTTTTATATGTTTGCTCTCACTGTATCTGTATGACCGTTATCGTTCTCTTACGTATGACCCTTCTGAACATTATTATCATTATGCTCACATGACCCTTACGATCATGTTAAAACATTATGACCGCTGTGATCCTCCCATAATTCTTATAATTCGCATACTCTTCATGTTTCGTTTAATCACTATAATTCTCTCATCAACAGCCCAATCATCAATCTCCGTCGCGCAACAGAGTGTCTCCCACTAAATGGCTTCCTCCAACGACCCAACGGGTCCACAATCGAACCAGACCTAGAAATGCATATAGGAGGCAGAAGAAAGAGAGAAACAAACAAACAAACAATAAAAACATAGGAAGAAAGAAAGAGCAATGACCAAATAGTAAACAAAAAACAAAAAGATCGTATCAAAAGTAAATACGCAAGACTGGTAAAAAAAGAACCAACAGAAAAGTAAAAAGAAAGGAAAAACTAGATAAACAAAGAAAAGTAAAGAGCGATACAGATGAGCATTACATGGAAACGATATGTACCGATAGAAAAAAAAACCACGTAGCCTGTAGCCCCCCCGGGCCTAGTCAGCCCAGTGTTGCGAATGCTAGAGAAAAGTTGCGCGAGGCTCGTTCCGTGGACCTCAATCTGCCCCGGGCCATCAGCAACGCTCGGTTCTCAGGTTTACATAGGACATGGGATTCGAGGATACCTTGGGGGAATCGTTATTGATCTTCCTTTGCTGCAAGGTGCGAGGAACGCTCTTCGTGCTCTTGATCCTTGGACAGAGTACATTCACTTTGTAGGCCCACGGTGGTCTTTTGCTTTCCAGGACCTTGAAGGCCAGGGATGGAACGACATCGTGATCGCCGGACACAGGGGACTTGCTGGTCTTCCAGGCCTGGTAGTAGGGGTCCTCCTTGCAGGCGACTCGATCCTGCCGAGTTAGAGGATGCCCAGCACGGTGCTCTTCCTGTTGATCATTGGGTGCTTGAGTTCTGAGTATGTTCGTGGCGAGATCGGGGTCCTGCAGCCTCCAAGACTGTTCGCAGCTGGGCGAGTACTCCGGCGAAGTCAGGCCACTCGAGTAATTGGAGCAATAACTTTCGTCGTAGTTAAACCCGTTGTTCTTCAGCGGCAGGCTAAGCTGTTGCCTCCTCGAAGAAGAGTCCTCTGGTTTTATAGAGTCCTCCGGTAAAACTGAATCGTCGTTCAGCAGCCTGAACAGTCGCGAATGAGTTTGCGTCCTCTGGTACTTCCTCATGTTCCTCGTGGACGTGCACTCGGAGTCCGTGTCCACCTCGGAGATCATCCTGCTCATGTCCGAAGTGACGCCGCTGTCCTCGTCGTCGGTCTCTTCGCGGGAGTTCTGCACGCTCAGCAGGTGCTTCGGCTCTCTTGTCGTCCTCTCATCGTCCAGCTTCCTTGAGGAGTCGACCGCGGCGTCAATCATCTCATTATTCCTCTCTGTACTCGAGTAATCGTTGTTGGAGTCCAAGCTGTTGCACTCGGAGACAATCACCTCCGGTTTCAAAACGTTCTTATTGAAGTCCCGGGGCTCCGATCGATCCTCGATCACCGTCTCCCTGCTGATCGTAGAGCTGTCCTCGTTCGACGTGACCGTGCTCGTACTGAGCGAGCAATCCTCCTCTTTTCTTGAACTCCTCCTCCTGATCGTGAACTCTGTTTCCACCGTCTCCTCGCAGTTAATGCGACCCAGCCTGGTCGGGATCTTCCTCAGAGTGAAGTTCACGTGAGGAACCACTGGGTCCTCTTGCTTCTCTGCTGCCTCCGCTTTCATTCTATCAGCTATGACGCTCTTCGTTGACTGCTGGACTCTTCGTTTACCGTCTGACGAATCTCTCTTGACAGTGAAGTCCACGCAAGTGTCGTTGTTCACCAGGAAATTAGCTGACACTTCGACAGGTTGAGCCTTCTGCTCCTGGCTCCTCGAAGAGGCTTTCGCTTCCTCCTTGCCGTAAATTCTCTCAGGCTTGATGGTGCTGTCCCCTACGATAACGGTAGTGACATCCTCGTTGTTTTCCGATACGGAGAATTTGAACCTCAACGGCAGACTCACGCTAACTGTTGTGTCATCAGCTTCGTCCGGAGGATCGTCCGTCGCCTCGAAAGCCGTTCCGCCCCGATCCTTCAACTTCCTCCCTTCCTGGGACCTGGGACCTTCGAAGTCCTGCTCTGTATCTTCGTAGATCACGCTCAGCTGATGAGGAACCGTGGTGTCTTTTTCATCCGCATCATTCATCCTTCCTGCGTCCTCCACACTTCCTTCCGTAGAGGATTTAGAATCTTCTTTGTCAATCCTCTCCTGATCCTTCTCTGTTCTACTATGAGGATTCAGACCGGTGGAGTAAGCTAAGTAGGAATCAGAGTCCTCGCTGTCCGAGGACGTGTCCCCAGAGTTGTGATCGCTGCAACTTTTGGAAGATTCGATAATGGATTCCATCTGGGACTCGGAGTCTGTCGACTCGCTGGAGTCGCTGGTGTCTATATAGGTGTAATTAGGTACGGGGACGTTCAAGCTAGCTGTTGCTAGCTTGTCCGTCGAAGACTCTTGTGTTTCCTCGGGAACGACGGTCTCGGGGATCTCTTCCTCGTCGGTAATGTTCATCGCGGTGGTACAATCGCTGTCCTTGCTGTTGCTGCTGTCTGTCCTTGACACGTTGTTCACTCTGTCCCATTGAGTCAAACCGTTTACGTCCTTCGAGCTGTCGTTAATGCTGTTAGTCTCACGACTCCTGATCTCATTGCTCTTCTTCTCCATGCTATTATCCTCTTGATCCTTCTCTTGACTGTTCAAGGCTGGCTCCACGACGGTTGCACCGACGTTACCTTGCTCGCAAAGATTATTGCTACCCTGCGGAGGAACCGGGATCACGTAAGAAGGAGGATAAGGATAAGGTGTCTTGTCGCCGCTGGTCCCAGGGTAGCCCGAGTAGTTCTGATTATAAATCGGGAAGTACACGTAGGCTGTGTTGTCAGGATGGTAGGGGTAGGAGTCGTTCGGATAGGGCAGCGGGTAGTAACCCCACCAGCCACCCTCGGGAGACCAAAATGGTGGACAGGGGGGCAGGACAACCGGCTGCTGATTGCCCGGAACGTTATTCTCGGTTTGGCAGGTGTAATCTGCTTGACGATTTTCTTGCGTGGCTACAACAAACAGCACAATGCATTCAGACAACAAGTTCTCAGCTGTTCCGATCTTCGGGTGTCGGTGTGCTCCTGCGTTCCCTGATTCATGATATCGTACCCGATCCTTGAATCCCACCCACTACGTTCTCCGTCCCCGTTCCCGGCCGTTTCTACTTTCTAGAGCGCTCTCAAGGGGTTTTGGACACCTTGCGACCACGGTAGACATACGCGAAGCAATTAGGATCGAGGATGTTCTGCAGAGGAAGCTCTCTATCCCCTCGCCTTTTAATATTCAGCCTGATCGAATGTCTCTATTTTTTAGTGTATTCAAGAGGGTTTTTATTGTTCGCTTCTTTTAAATTGAGTTTGTGGAAAGAATAGATAGTGAAAATATGCATAACAGTATTCTTAGATTCATCCCGTATTTTCTTCTGATACTTCGGATATCGAGAACGAAGTACTTTGAATTATGCCAGCTGAGAGAGAAATGGCAAGGTAAGGAGAATAAAATGTTTGTTCAAGAGGAGGACAAGAGGCAAATGTCTACCGTGGTCGCATTTCCGGCAGCTAGAAACCGACAGACAAGCGAGGATAAGACATCCGACGGCGAGGATAAGCGACGTGTAGTTTCGGACGGTTACGAGAAAAGAAAACGTGTGATCCTGTGTTCAAAGGAAACCATCGAAAATTTCGTGAACGCGGTAACCAGCTCGATGGAACAGAGAAGGATGACATGCTCTCGCGATAAAACAATTATTCCGGACGGAAGTCTCTTTTGTCGAGGAATCGTTCTTGATTCTGTAACAGTATCCTGCTGTGAACCAGCAGGATCATTAGCAGGAGTAATGGCCGGTTCTTGCGTCTTTAAAAATTCTATTTAAATTGTTAACTGTATGCAAAAATACTGGCCGGCTCCTGCTTCGGAAATCTTGCATTTAAGTAGCGAACGATGCAGCGACGATCGACTGTTGGCTAACCAAAATAATTGAACTGTTTCTCCTCGATTCGAAGATCGATTTTCCGACGAAGATTGAAGATCTTTCATCGTGGATCAGCTGTCTGTCGCCGCCTCGACGCCATGTGTCCTGTGTATCGGAGTCCAAAATAATATTCGTATCCAGATACATGCAAACGACCGCTTGTAATTATTGAAATCGTCAATGATCAGCGACAGTGAACACGTGAAATCATTAATAGAACATGCAACATTCCCGGTTAAGTACCCAGTCCATTCGTAGCTCGCCATACGTCCGCCATATTGATTTCTAGAGTGAACTATGTCGTTCAATCGATTTGAATATGTTCATCGATTGTTTCTAGACCGTTCGGTACAGTCTTTGAACACGGTTCGAACGATTCAAACTTGGAATCGGCTCGTTGACCAACTGAGCACAATTCTTCGGATCTACGGGCTCGAGTACAAATCGAGTACGGATCATCGAACTAATTTCGAATATAATTAAAGAGGACTCGGAATTTGTTTATTGACACATTGACTGTCGCGTCAATCGTGTAGAATTATCACAATACGTTAGTTTACTCTGACGTTGTGACAACTTTCGAGGATTATGGCTGACCAGTTAACGTGTCAAACAAGACAAGGGATCGGCCAGTTCGTGTGCAACAACCGGACACTCGTTCACCAAGCTTCAAAAATTGTAATTGCACATTAGAATGATTCTCGCCTCCGTTCGAACGGACTTCTCGCTGAGAAATGGGATTTCGGGGACGCGTCTGAAGGTGTCCGATCAGATTCTGTTGCTCGCACAGCCCGGAAATCGACCTGAACACACGCCAAGGAATTTTCGTTTGTTCCTGTGAACACAGGATTCGGGAATGTCCCAGCGACGGCACGCAGTCATTTGCTACATCAGTATTTTTAATCGTTCATTAGAATGGTGGGACAGAGAAAGTGAGAGAGAGAGAGAGAGTGAGTGAGAGAGAATGAGAGTGAGACGCTTGTCACTGAACAATTAATGGTACAAGTGGTCAATAAAAGCGTATTTGCGATTAATCTGATGGACGAGTAGCGTGTTTGTATTCTCTGCGTGAATTGCGTGTACGCGCCTGCCAAAAAGTATTCGATCAAATTAATAAAAACATCTAATTATAATAAACCGTTAATTAAATTAATCAAACTCGTTGAACGCGCAGAAAATTCTTCAAAAATGTCTTTGTACGGAGGTACATAATTAGGAAATTAAATATTATCTTAAAAAAAGAGGTTTCCAATAAAATCTGAACGTTCAGTTTATTTCCAGATGTTTATAATGCTCTAATGTTTTCTCACAGTGCACGAAATTAGTTATAATTTTTACAGAACGATGGACCGTGCATTATTTTATGTTTTAAGATGAAAAATCAAGGCGATTCATTGTGTAGACTCGAGTGATTCTTGCAACAATTGTATCGAGGATTTTGATCGAATATTTTCTGTCAGGAGCAGTACGTCCGATGGATACCACGACACATGTCGAGATCATTGGATGACGACTCGGCGTCATTTGCAAGGATACTCACCGACGCTTTCTGGCGCAGTCATGGCCTGTAATATCCTGAAGGACTTCGAGGGAATCGCGCTGCCCATGTATTTCTTTGGTTCTGGGGCCTGTTGCTCGCTCGGCGGCAGGTTCGCTTGTGTCTCCTCTGAAACATTCACAAATCCAATGAGTAATCGCCCATTAAAATCGTGGGGCAATCAAATGATCGTAAAAAATAAAAACGAAGCAAAAATGATCACTTCCTATTCTTTCGCCCACTTCGTCAGAAATGGAGATGGTCTCAATGTTTAAATTTTTTTACATTCTATCTATCTAAACAGTTTTGTTTATCGGTACAATAACAAAGAATATCAGTTGATCATTTTACAGCAATACACTTACCGAAAGACTTTGAATTCCTGTTCTGCCGCTTGTTAATGGCGGCCTGTTGTCGCGGCGCTACAATATGCATACATATTAACAAACACGATTAATCAATAGCAATAAATTTACCAGAATTCATAGAAACGTCTGCGTTAGGTTACACTCACTGGACGCAACAGGGACATCGCCGGAGTCAGTCATTGTTTGCAAATAGCGAAAGGCTCTAGATGGGATCGCAGAGCCACGATATCTTGGATCCTCTTCGTAGTGAAGCGTATTCTCGTTGTCAACTGGAAAACGACAAACCTCTAGAACCTAGAGAAACCTAGAACCCAGCGTAGCTGGGAAAGTTTCTGTACCTTGTTCTTTGAATTTGTTCATCAAAATCCGGTCGTCTTCTAGCAATTGAAGCTTACGAAGCTGTTCGGGATCGAAGTCGTTCGTTGAGTCTGTGTCTGTGATTTTCTGGAGCACGCGGAACGATCGGGACTGAACCGGGCCTGAATCTTGAACTGAGACTGGTCCACGTTGCGGTATCCTGGGCAGAATTAAATCGTATAAATCCTCTAATTAAGTCATAATCGGTAGGCATAAAATCCGCAGTTTAATAACAAGTAATAGGATGATCTAAGAAGCAATAGAGACATACACTTTCACGATGTGGCTATCAGCGCCCTGTCCATTGTTCCTGACGATCATGGCAGGCTGCGAGTACGAAGAATTGGATGCAGGTCCTCCGACAGGCTTTTTATCGCTGCCTTCTACCATGATGGGTATGATGTAACCTCCCCCAGACGATGGTGCAGGCTGAGGGCTGTTGACCGGCTGCTTTTGCACCTGGTTTTGCGCCTGGTTCTGATTCGATTGCTGTCCCCATCGTTGCTGATGGTGAGGACTCGGCTGCTTGAACTGATGGTGACCTGGCTCGCGTTTCACGTCGAACACGGACGGCCTGTCCTCGATCTGCAAGACACAAACGCATTCCAAGTCAACGAAGCATTAATAAATACAATTTCGGACAAGCAGCTGGAATGTAATCGCGACTGGACTAATGTAAACCCAGTTTAACCCAAAGCCACGAAGAAACTCTCACGGCTCGTAATCAAAATGCAAAAAGAATTTTCCATTTTCGTTGCATAGTTTCCAAGAACGAGAGCCATAAAGTGGCGAAGCGAGCAAACCCGAAACCAAGATGGCCGACTTACGCGGATCGGTATCACGCGTTCTTGCGTCTGTGGACTGGCTTGCTGGGACACCGGAGGACTAGAGTACGGTCGCTTCTGTTGCTGTTGAACAAACGGTTGGGGCTGTTGGTTCTGGTAAGCTTGAGGCTGCTGAGACACCGGCCTCTGCTGAGCTGGTTGCCATTGTGGTTGAGTAGGCGGTGGCGTCGGTTGACTTTGCTGAACCGTGTAAATCGGCGGTGACACTGGACTCTCCGGTGATGAGCTTTGCTTGTTCGCGTTAGAACGCTTCGCCCATTCGGGTAATTCCTCCTGGGGCTTGTTCTTGTTCTGTAGCCAGGGCGTCGGCGCTTTCGCTAGGGTCACCTGGGTAGGCGTGCCGGGACTTTCCGGGCTACCTGGTTGCACGGATGTCGTCACCAGCGGCGCTATTTTCGCCTCCACCTTCGTCGCCGGCTTCGCCACTTCAGGTTGCTTCTCTGGAACTGCAATGAGAATAGTTAGGCGGTGTCAGGTTGTAGGGGGTAGAAAGGGGGCAGAAAATTAATGCAGATCGTTGAACGATCGCTCACCGATCGACGGGGTCCGGTTGACAGTCGGCGTGGTTGGTGCCCAGTTAGCAGATGGTGTCGGGGGCGTTTTGTTTGTTGGTGGCGTGGGTGGTGTCCTGTTCGCGGGGGGTTGCATTGGAATATTGGTCGGGAAGACAGGTATCGCCACCTGGGGCTGAATGAACAGGTTCGGAGCAGCGTTCGGGACCGGTGCCGGTTTTTGTTCGAGCGCGGACTTCGGCGGGCCCTCGATGCCCTCGTCGTTCGCGTTTTTCGCGACTCTGCGGGCCATTCGCGGACTACGGATCTGCGAGAGGTCCAGCTTGCCGCCCATTCCCGGCGTGTACGTGAAAGGCTTCTTGTCCTTCGTCAGCATCGCGTTCTGAATAGCCGCAGGCGGCTCGTAGCCGTCGTTAGCCAGCTGCGGCCTCCTTATCGTTGGCGCCTGCAGTCCAAAGATAACGCTCAGATCGAGACTGTCGGTGACGTTAGCCGACTGTTGCTAATCCACTCGTTAATTTCTCAGGTCTCCTTTGATTGAGACGTTCTTGCTGATTTTTTATTACATTAGACGATTGCAAAAGTCGCGGTTTAATATTACTGGTACATTATTGGCTATTAAAATTATTAAGAGAGGAAATTAAGTTTTATGTAACTTCTCTTTCTCGTAATTGATACGAACAATTTTTATTTTGCATAAAGACACGCAGCCTACTGATCAATGGTGATCACTAATGGTGATCAAGGTTTTTTTGGCAAGTGTCGTTAATTTCATGCATAACAATTTCACCGACACTTGCGCCTTATCTTTCAAGGCAGAGTGTCAACGACCGTTGAACGAACGGACTTGGATTTACTTCGACAAGCCGTATATCAATTTACTTAAGCAACCTCTGATCAGCGATTCTGTATTTTTGTTTGATAAACCAAGCAGGATTGAAATTACACACTTCACTTTCAACCAAAAATACAGAATACGTTCTTGAAATATGCTTCCGACTCTATAAATAATACATGTATGTAGATAGTGAACTTAACAAATGCCAATGCACGTGAAAACGAGAATTTTCAATTTCACTGAACTTGGCTAAAACCAATAATTCACTAATCGGCACACTCAACGTTACACAAACCGACAGAATAATTTTATTTTCACTGTTTCTTACCATAACTTTCAGTTCGACCAAAAAATTTCAAGAAACTGTTCAAAGAATCGCGGAGCAAGTTCTTTTTTCCTGTTTATCCGAGCGTCACTCGAGCCCATATATTTTCGATTTCACGGTGCATTCCTCGGTAACGGAGAAGAAAGAAATTCGAACCGGCACACAATCGTTTCGTGGCACACAATACTATATATACGAGGAATCGGAGAACGAATTCTTTCCTCCTCGTCTGTTTACCCGAGCGTCATTTTAACGCAAATATTTTCAATTTCACAGGGAAGAATCGTTCGAACGACTAACCTAACGGCCTTTTTTTTCTTTCACGTTTTTTTTTACTATCTACTCGCGGAGTTGTTTTTGAAAGGAGGACAATGTTCGTTCGCGACGAATCGTGAAGGTAAACTGACGGCGCTGGGCTCACCTCGACGGTGTTGATCCTCATGGCCGGCACCTGGCCAGGTACTGGAGGCGGGGGCGGTGGCGGAGGTGGCGCTGGACAGAATCCTGGAACGATTAGCGATTTAGTGGAATGCTAACGAGGGCCACGGGTATCTAGTATGCCTCCCTTGTGCATCACGATCCGAACAAATGGATGTTACAGTTACTGCTCGTAGGAATTCTTAGAGAACCATGGTATTCGATGGTCTACAGAGAAAAGTTTTAAGCGGCTATTCTGAACGATTGCCAAACGAAGCTGACTATTCAGTTTAATTATAGATAGAATCAGTTTAATTAAGCAAGGAAGTGTCAAGTCAAGGGACAATATAGACTTTATTAAATTTATACTTAAACATTCAACATTTTACAGACGCAAAATTTCTCCCTTGAGAATGATCCACATTAGGATCGAAACGTCAGGAAATTTCTAATTGCAAAATTGCTTAAATAGTTAAAATTGGATCGAACCTGTATCGCCGACATCGCGGATAATTTATTTGAAGTTGACTATTAATCGGTATGAATTTAGTTGTAAGAAATATGAAAAGAAATTAATTATTAATTTTGACTTTCGATAGTTTGATCGATTGCTCGGACAGGTTTCGGTCTGTTGCTATCGTGAATCATGAATGCACAAGATCTGCAGTTTGCCAATGACTTCCGCCTTTCGTTGACCGACACTTTCGCTGTTTTCTATTGCTCGCTTGGGCAGACGTACCTGCCACTGGACCCTCCGAATTCCTGCAACAAAGAAGGTGCATACCTCGTTATTTATATCGAATTAAAAATTGTTTTTACGCATTATACTTGTTTGATAATATACATATCAATCAACGATTATCTCAAAAAAAAAGACAAATGGTATCTTTTCAACTGTTTAAGATCACTGAAGAAAAAACATGATTATGGCGCGTATTTTTCCGAATTGATACAAACAATTTATATTCTTCCTAAAGATCCACTGTCTAGTAATGAAGATTGTAATGTTCCTCGCTTCCGCCGTCACTTCCGGTGACGCAACCAGCCTCAGGACTATCCAAGGATCAGGATCATCCGGGGGATCATCGATGACGCGTAAAACTATGTCATACGAAGATTATCAGGCGCGCGATTCAATTGCTCGCATTTAGGTTTTCAACGGAAACGCATTCCACGCTTATCTATGGAACGCGTTGACTCACGTATCGGTATTTTTGTGCACCTACGCGAACCGTGCGTGCGGCAAAGGCCGCGTGTGTCTGCTCCGGCGAGCTCTGTTCTGTCGAAACCAGTCATTTCGATGACTTTACGATTGCGTCGCGACGACGGCTCGCGTTCCAATTAAAGTGTCGAGGACGTAACTCTTTTCGCCACGGGACACCGGAGTTGTCCGGCGAATTCCTTTCGAAGCATTCGAGAACCCTGCGACCTCCTCAACGAACCTCGACAGATCGTTGTTTTATCATTGTTTTAGTTACGTACGCTGTTCGAAACGCTCATTGTTTCGTTGACCCTTATCCTTCATTCTCGAGCCAACAGCAATATTAATTTTCGTCGTCGAGATTTGGTAATGTAATCACTAGACTGCGGATTTTATGAATTTATGGAAAAAATTAGTAGGTGCAGGTTGAAACAGTCGAGAGAATAAAACATTTGAAGTATGTTGACGTATTATTTTTGGCTTTGTAACACTTTTAACACTAAAGCTGCCGGTCAAATGACCGGTTTCATTTTTTTTAATTTAGTCATTATTAAAATTGTACAGCTACTTCCATGGTGAATGTTCCAATAAATTTTTTTATTCCAGCACATACTGTGATAAAAATTGTACAGAATCCAAGTAAATACAGTCTTGTAATTTTTGTGCTTCGTGGGTTTAGTGTTAAAGAGAAGAAGAAAATGTCTATTTTGTATAAGGATCCGCTGTCTAGTAATGACATCGAAAGCTTCACGGTGAGCAACAACAATATTTCGAACTAAATGGTAAAAATTGGCGCTATTACGAATACCAGCAGTTCAATCACTGATGAACAAGTCCCTGATAAAACACTGAGTCGAATGAAGAAATACCTGATCCGCAAGCGTGCCTCGATCGTTTTTCAGCTTGTTAACGAGCCGTTTTCGAGCCTACGTTTCCGAATTGATTCGCAGGAGGCCCTTGATGCGAGCTACCGGCGACCGCCGCTGCCGTGTCTAAACTGCTTTTGGAGTTATCAAGGAACGAGCCATGGTAACCTACATTGTCACGACCGCGACTTATCTCGCGATGACTCGCTCCCGCTTCATTACCTAATTCCTTTTAAGGAAGCTCCCCAGAACGACGGAAGGCTGCCCCGCTTAATCGCCCCGGCAATCGACGCTCGTAATCGGCTGGTGATCAATTGGTCCTCGTATCGCCGGATGCCGATCGCTTTGGAACCAAAAACAAGCGGAACAGTTTCGAAAAATATGTTTCCGAAACATAAATGTGAGAAACAAAGTCCCCTCTTCGCAATCTACAAAATCGAAAATAGTTGCTTGGACAATTTTGTTCGTCTCCCGAGGAATTGTTGATCTTGCAGATTAGCGTTTGTCGAGGGTGCCACAAGACCCCGGGATCGATCCCCCGCGTCAAAACATTGGAAGGAGTTCAAGCCGATGGTCTTTTTCGATTTTATTTTCGAGACGAGCCGCCTTAGCCGCGATCGGTGGTATCGGGAAATACAAGACGGGCTTATTGGACTCGCCGGGTGGTCCAGCAGTAGCTATTGTCATTTAAATGGCGTCTAAACCGAGCGTGTGGGAGTGTCGTTTTCATAAAACTCGGCTCTCGCACCTTAAACACCGACGTACGTTTTAATTTCGGATGCAGAGGTGACCCCTCCGGCTCAATTTATATGGATACTTCTTACGGTATACATCCTTTATTTACTCGTTTGCCAAGTAAATAAACTCTGTCGTCGACGATTTTAGCAGTAATCTCGAGATAAACGAGCTTGATCGATCGGTACTCGATGTTACTTCTCTACGTTGTAGAAAATTCGAAAAAGTCCAGCTCAATTTTACGACAGAGAACGGGGAACCTTTTCTACAGCGCGATCGGAAGCATTAACAGTCTTTCCGGAAACCGAGTTTCCGTTTTCGCACAGATTTTCGTCAACGCGGCTCGCATTTTCAATGGCGCGCGATACGTCCGTGACACGAAAAGTGGCCGGGAGTTATTTCACTGATGAAACGGCGTTTAGTTGCGATTGTGATGATCCGCTATTTAAAGAGTCGGTATTTTTACAACGGTTTCAAGGAGCAGCCTACTATCTTCTCAATATTGATAGACTTCTATTTTTACGATTCGGACTGTCCGCATGGTTCGCCGATTTGTTGGGTGATCGGACTTCTTGAAACTGTCGTGTCTCGTTTTGCTCCGAAACGGGGAACGACGAAGATTGATCGGACATGTATTCGAGAATGACGAAAATCAATTACTATAATCTTGGAACAATACTATTGCACGGCAGACTTCTCGTCTGTGCGAAAGTCCGGTTTTAATAATAGAATTTTGAAGGAGAACTTTTACTCCGACTTGCCGGGTTCGCGGCACGTGTCGTACGATTTATGAGACCGACACTGAAAACTCGGAGGTTTCCGGAATATTCCTCGGTGGACGATTGGAACGGGATAGAAGACGAGGAGGAGAGACATTGGTTGTCTTTCCTTTCATGCGAACTATAGTCCGTTCGACTTACGGCCTTCTGTTTCTACTTATTTTGTTTTCTACTCATAATATCAGTGCTCGCATGCTCTTTTCTTCCTTTCTAAGCTTTTTCTCCATTTTTATACTCTGTTCTTTTTATTTATACTCTTCCCTGGAATTTTTCTTGACTCCGTATACTCTTCCCTTCGTATTTTTGTACGTTTCCTCCGAGCGAAAATTTTCTGACGAATTACACGAACTACAAGCGGCAGACACGCGGATCTCGGTCCTCCACTAATTTTAACATCGAATCAGCGACGGGTGACGTCATTGTTATCGATGGTGGAACGGTGAATCGTAATTCACCACGGGCGGCCAACTTTCTCGGAAAACCCATCGAACGTTTCTACACCACGTTCGTATGAAAAACGAGAGACCCCGTGCGAAACACGATCCGCTGGATCAAATAAACGCTGACCACCGCGGATCATCGCCTTTGCCATCCGAGGAAAATCTTCTGCCAAATTCCTGGGACAATCGTTGTACTGTGTCAATCGTTGTGGATCGTCGCAACAATGGTATCGAGTTGGAACACCGTACGAATTACTCGAAGCAATTGCACTCTGGTTTTACCATGAAAATAACTACGAGAATATGTTGCCTTGTAAAGAAACAGACTCAAAAAAAAATAAGAAAATTTAATTCATTTAGATTTAATCCGATTTTTATCACGAAATATGCTTGAATAAATAAATCTGTCGAATGGATTCTCATCGAAGGTAATCTTATAATTGTGAAGTAAAATATTTGAACCGATCATTTGACCAGCGATGATAGGTTTAGCGTTAGCTGCTGCTCAGGATTTTGGAGAAAAGAAAACAAGAACAGTGGAACGGCGAGATTGCGGGTCCACAGGTCGATTGGAATTTGGCAAAGTGTCGGGTCACATTGATCAGGGCACCGTCAGGTGTGTCTTCACCTCCGCGGAAAAACCGTGCGGCGTCGAAGCCCCTAAAAATAAAATAATCGGAAGCATTTTGTGCGCAGGTCGGCCCGCTCTAAATTTAACTACACCTCGCGTATCTACCTAAATACACTTGTACAAGCGACGGCAACCCGCGTTGGCTGGGTTCCGAGCATCGCGACACCGTCGCGCCTTCGATTCGCTGTGAAAGTTCGGCTTTCGCACGGGGTCTGATCCTCTTCCACTCTGGACAACTTCATAGTACACTTCTCCAAAAAGAAAATCGACCTAACGTTATGTGGGTTAAACGGGTCTGGGAGGATTCGAAAGAATGCGCTAGCTTTCTAAATTGTTTACGAAGTCAAACGGTACTAATTGTAAACAGCGGTGCCTTCAAAAATGCTCCCATGGTCCAAGAAAATCAACCGACTGTTCTATATTCATAAATACATAATGCACAATGTTGTACATTGCCTGTGTTCTTCGAGGGTTCGTAAACTTCAATCTTAAAAGGTCCGACAAAAATCGCAAGAGGATCCACGAGGGCCAAAAAATGGTTCCAACTTCCCTGCGATTTGAATTTCTCCGGAAAAAATCGCGATGGTCCGAGCGTTATTGATTACTGTTCAGTTGGAAGATCGGCTCGAAAGCCCGTCGTTTGTTGAACGTTGAACCGTTCGGTCGAGTCGTCGTCGAAGATGCCCGCGATAGACGCGCCGTTAAAAATACACCGCGTCGACCGGGCCGCCGCGGCACGTGGCAATGAACAATTTTCTCGTACCCCCTCGATCAAGGGGTCGTTCACACCTGCGAATTTCCCTGATGACGAGGCGTCCGAGAGTCGACCACGCGTCATCCGACGACCACGACGACCACGACGACGACGTTTCGATCGTACGGCCAACACAGAGTACAGCAGGGTTGTTAATAGCGTGCAAGGTTCCCGTGACGTTCAAATTTGGACGATTCGTAGGCGTGGACCTAGAAACCCGTCGTCGGTGTATTTCCATCCCGTCGATCGTTCGATCCTCGAGCGTCGCTCTCGGACACGGGATAGATCGCGGAGAGTCGTTTCGGAATTTTACCGGAACGAAATGACTCCGTTTTCAGATCGCCGAGTGGTCCAAATGCAGCAAAACAACTATTCTATATTTCTGTTATTTTCGTTGCTGTTATGCTACACACTGGTTCAGTTAATCTTTGTTAGTGCTCCTATTATTCTTATTATTACACGGTCGTTATGGGACAAATTAGCGAGAATTTTAGATGTAGAGTATAGAATATAGAATCAAAACGACTATTTTTATGTTGCTGTTATTTTTGTTATTAGACTATATGGATTTGATATATTTATGACAGAAGTGACTGGGTGGAATTTCAAACAGAAAATAAATTAGAAGGATTTAAGAATATCAAAGCATAAAGACATACAGTTCAATAATTATGTTCGGTATATTATAATCATGAAACAGCGGAGATACTTTTGAAGAGTGCTTCGTATAGATTGGAGTTATGGGCGCCTCTGCATCGGAAGATGCGTTTCAAGTAGCATTCTCCTAGGTTCTCGAGTGGGTGGTCTTGAGAGGACCTTGATAATGAATTCCGCCAGCCTTTGAGATCGCGGCTGCAACTTTTATTGTGTGTCATGGACCTCGATAAACCATCCACCTCCTATACTAACACTAAGCTTACAGAACGCGTCAAAATGGCGAGTTCAAATATTTTTAATTTACCATTGCAAAAATGCATCCAACAAATTTATTTCTTCGAGCATTGTTAAAAATTTGTGTAAATCTTATTATTTCGATAATAGAAATAGTCAATTTCCGTAAATCTACTGTTAATGTAAAAATTAACATAATTTCCACCGTGTATTCATTTCATTTAGATCTCCCTCATTCTCATTTCATTCCTCAAGCTCCCAATAATACAAATACCTCCCCGATAGTGTAATACTATTTTTGTTGATGCAACGATGCAGAAATCGAACAGAAAAACGATCGAACCAGCACGTTGCGGTCGTTATGTCACCGCTTATGTCACCGGCATTCCATTTCACCAATATTTTCCTTTTTCAAAGCTGAACAAGAATCCGCACCCTCTCCGTGTGCCATTGCCGACCACTTCGAAGACAACCTGTGTTTACCGACGGAAATATCGAGCGTAGCTGACTAACATCCAAAACATTGTTTTTTCGCAGACATCGCAAACGGGTCGTCCAAGACTGGATCACGCGTGGGCGGGGATCTAGAGGAACCTGGCCAACAGCGGGATTATAAGCTCGTGCGAAAACTTATTGTCGCCTTAAACATCCGAAAGAATGGAATTCTTGACGATCGAGCGGGTCGTGGCTCCCTGACGTCGACGGAGACCATTTTACGAATTGTTTACTGCAAAATTACATTCTTTAAAATGTCTGCCCGACCTGAACAGTCTTCTCAGTCCAAGAAGCCAAATAAATTGGAGTTGTTGAAAAAATTCGGCAAAATGAGCTTATTTAGTAGAAATTGCATACCCAACGGTTAAATTATAGTTGCTCTGCATCGAGACGACAGAAATTAAGATTGCTATTTCGAACCTTCGGTGGTTGGTTTAGTGTTAATCTAGTAATAATGATGTAACGAAAGCGTCGGTTACATCAAATCGTCTTTGGTTCTTTTGCAATTGAGTGGTGTATTTATTTTTACTTTTTGGAGAATGTTGTTGTGTCTGTTTCGAGGTGCTAAAGCAGATCGTGTTGCGTTTCAACGGCGCCGCGCCGGTTCGTGATCCAAATGCGCGCGTATCAAGGATCGATAGCCACTCGAGAATCGAAGAGGAGCCAGAAAGAAAGCGGAGAATGTCGGGATCTTGACGTGGTGTCGATGATCTTGCGCCTTGAATTTCGGGAGACTAGCGCCACGCCACGCCACGCCGCACCGCGCCGCGCCGCGCCGGGGACAGGGGTAATCGAACGGTCTCGATGCATCGATTATTTCATCGAGCTGCCCGGTGAGATTACTCATCCGCGTGGATATAGAATCCCGGCGTGGGTGGCGACTATAAACATGCTTCCCAAGCCTCTCCTTACTTCGTTGCATCGAGTTCGAGAGAGTATCGCGCGCTTCCTCAAAAATAGCTATTTGCGTTTTCGTTTGTGTTCGAAGTCGAAACACAAATGCTCTCCCGCCGCGGTTCACCAAAATTTCAAAGTTCAACGAGAGCAAGAATCCGCGCATGAAATCAAAAATTTATTGATCCCACTGATTAATTAATAAATAATTTTTAATTATTTTTTCCATTTTACGCTGTTCACCAAATGAAATTAAACGAAGACTCTCGAGATTATGAAAATTACAATATGGGGCTGCCAAAATGATCAAAATAAAAAGACGAAGGCTCGTGAGATTAGCTACGAGACCTACAACCGAAGACAGGCGTGATAAAGCGCACACTATGCTGCTCGAGCTAAACGTCACATAAATATGAGCAATTTAAGCGGAGAAACTCTGCGTTGGTCACTCCAATGAATCCACAACGATGTTTTCCTCATCGTAATATAGGTCGAGCAGTTTTTTCTCGGAATCCTCGCAAGGCCTACATTAGAGCAAACATCGTCAAAGAGCCTACTCCATACTGTTCAGCATATTTAACTCGACCTCGTGCTTGCGAACTTCTCTAAAGCCTCTAGAAACCAATCGTGCGACTATGAAATTCGTTCGAAACAATTCTAATCAATAAGACTGTATTCTGAATCATTTTAAATTATCTAAACATTAATGTGGTCCTGTATTTCTCAATTTGTATTTATCAAAATTATTAAGAGGAGAAATACATTTCATTCAATTTCTATTTCGTATAATTTAATGCTCTCTACATCTTGAATATTTATCGAATGATTACAGTCGGCGAAGATATTTATGACAGATGCACGTTCTACGTCCTGAATTTTTCGCGGTACAAGAAATATTTTAACGACAGATCAACTCTCCACGGCTCGATCGATTTCGACGAGGAAAATCGCCGGAAAACAGGACGTCCCGGCTCGAAATCTCCGACGTAACACTATGGTCTCGAACCGCTGGTATCCCGACCTTTCCCAATCCCCTAACGTGCTCCCAAAAGCAGCCGCTATTTCCGTAACAACCTGGAAACAGAGAAAATCAACTGCGCAGATTACCTCGGTCGCCGAAACCGTCTCCGCGACCGTGTTCCTACCAAAACAGCTGCAGTCTTCAGCACTATTCCCGTATAGTGCTCCGAGCATAGTCATCTCCTCTGTCCAGGGGGACAGAGCTAGCCTCTCTCCGTTGTCGATCGATGCCAGAAAATCGGCGAACAACGGATCTCCACCCACGTACCATCGAACGAGGAGAAAAAAACCAAGCCCGGAGCCGCAAGATGGCAGATAAAAATACAAACATCTCAACGTCCACGAATTAGGTAGCTCCAACCGCCAAAGTGGAAACCAGTTCCGACTATCCTACCATTTCTGGCAACGAGGAGACGCTGCCACGTTCGAGAGACAACCGCCGCCGCCGTCGCTGCCGCTGTCGACGTCCCGAGAAGCTCTCACTTTTACTTTTAGCTGCGAGCCGGCATCGTCGATCGCAAATCTTCGATAAACAACCGACCGTCCGAGATGTAATCACTCATTCGATGCTGTGGCTAGGTCTACGGGTTGCTAGCGTCGCTAAAGTGGGAACCAGTCGCGCCTGGTCCTCCATTCTTAGCACCCTAGACCTAGACTCGGAACAAGAAAATCATATACTTGGCTGTAATGACTCGAGAAAATGGTGACAATTGATGATGAACACGATGGATGAATTCGTTTTTAAAAGTCCCTTCAATTTTTTTTCATTGAAGACTGCTTTACGGTGCCTGATTATTAAGTACACTTATTTGTAATTGGAAAGTGTTAATGCATCAATCATGTGTGTTGGCAGTAAAATGTCAGAAAACCCGAAAGGTGATTAGTCCATTTGGCTCGTGCCTTGGCCTGCTCATATAATCAAAATGTTGTGTGTTGCATGCAACGTCCGAGTTCTGAAATAATCTTAAAATAGGTCTGAGTTCAAAGGTTTGTTTCCTCAAGTAAAGCAGAATATTTACTGTACACTGTCCGTTTTATAAAAGCGATTCGTCTGTGAAAATTCGTTCCTTCTATATTAAAAATGTCACATAGTTCGGAAACGTGTCTAAAATACTAACAGACCTATCAATGTGTACAGTCTTCAAATAAACACTGCTAACAAACGTGTTAAAGAATTCACGAAACAGACATTTTTCTCAGCACCTAACATACGAATCTTTCATACAAACCACGCAAGAAAAGATCTGCGAAACGTGCGCAAACCTATACTAATCCCAAAAGCGTCTGGATTTCTTATCAACAATAGCGTGTAATAAAACGAGATATGTTTACAACAACACAATGTCTTCTTTATCGGATATCGAGTTTCGCTGATATGTTCACGCTCCTATGAAACGTACTTGTAAATTGGCTGGCGAAGAGGACCTGCCCATATCTTTGCTACCTTTCAGGCAGTGGGTGCTCTTCGCGAATTTTCCAGCGATTCGAAGACTCTTCAACACGTTGACTGCGTGTCATCCATATTTGTGTGAAGGAATGATTTCTCAAGATTGCCTTAGTACCTAACCCATATTTGGCACGCGGGATCATTTCTGGAGACTTAACAATCCTAACGTGATAGATCAGCTTGGTCTGCGAAACGTAGGAGGATCGAAGAGGTATAATCGATTTGATTTTAGACAAATTCGAGGACGGCAGTCAACGTGTTATGGAGTTCGAGGGGTTGTAAAATAGGTTCGAAGGGAAAATCGAGTCTTACCCCACGACCGTCGACGTGCTCATGTCGGATAGCCTTCTGGTATCCGGTGGACGATACTCGTGCCGCTTTCCACCAGCCGATAGGAACCGGTTCTCTCCTCTCCTCTGCTCGTGGCTCTGTCCCTCGAGGTCCGAGTTTGTCGTGTTCGAGGAGGTGGAAGGTGCTGGATATGTGGAAAGGGACGAGCAGCACCGATGCCGACACTAGCGCGCGCCCGCTGCTACTGCGGCACAGAGATCCCTTGGATCGTGGATCACGCTCCCACCCGGCCGCCATTGGATCTTCTTCTTTGCTGGCTGACCGCCGATGGCGCGTTTGCTCGAACAACTGCCTCGGTTCGAGAGGTACCTGCCTTGATCACCGATCTCTCCCAGCCCGGTTTTCATTTATTATGATAAAAATTGCACAAAGTAAGAATAAATCATCGTAGCAGACGCCTTTGTAGCCCGATAGTTCTAGCGTCAGGATACTTTCCAATGGTTCCATTAAAAAAGAACTACCAAATGACGTGAAATAGCTTTTTATCAAGTCACCGCAATATATTATGCAACCCTTCTTTTCGTTCTGCACGTGCATAAATTCGCCAAGCATCGCGGAAACCACTTCCCCAAGATGGCGTCGCGTCGCGTCGAAACTTCCAAGCACACTATTGCATCGAGAATAGGCGTGTTACGCGACACTAGAAAGCAATATTCGTTCCAGCTGATGGACACCGTGCCCCGAGAAAACAATAACACCGATCAACGCGCCAGGTGGTTTCTTGTCGGACAAATCAACCTGATAGAAAAACAAAGTTTCTTGATCTGGGTATTACCATTTTCTATCGATCGCGGTGTTTCCGTTGGCCACCGTTGCCCAACCATGACACAAAACATAGATTGCCTTTAGGAACAAAGACTATAACGCGTATCGTCGCTTTCTTTACGCGAAATTCCAACGAGAATTCCTTCTTTTTTTTTTAGACAAAAACAGAAACACCGCACGATCCGTTTCGTAAGAGATCTTTGGCAATGTATGTTTCGATCGTTTGATGAAATAATTCAATTCTGCTCAACAATTGGAGAAGAAACAGTTTAATTGTATTTAACGATACAGCTTAAACACTAAATAACGCTCGCTGCTACTTTTCGCGTTCTCAATTGGTTCTACTCTGTGGTTTAATTGCTCTCCGTTCTTTACTTCCTGTGGAAGAACTTGGATTGGCAGGCGTTAGGTTTTCCCCGAAAAAAATTCCCAAAGTTCGTACACGATTCGAATACGAACGCAGTCTTCTAATTTTCCCAAGACGCTACAATTAATTGTTCTTTAAATTAATTTTTACCGGCGCCATAAGACTTATCAAACTCCTGCTCATACTCGGAGCTCTCCAGCATGTATGCTGGAAGCGTGAAACCCAGGACTTTGTCGTAAACGGGTCTAGTCTCAGCAACATAAGCATAAGCATCAACTCCCTTTGCTTCATCCTCAGCCTTCTGCTTATCTGGGGAATCTCTTCTCGCATGATCCTCGGTAGCAGCTGCGTGAGAGTCCAAGGGAGCATTGTCAATTCTTCTGTCGATGCTATACGATCTGGGGACTTTTTTGCTAGGTTCAACGTCGTCTTTAGACTCAACGTTCTCGGACTTGTCAGGGTCCGAGTCATCGGTGGTAGCAAACGCGCACTCTTCTTGCCGGAATCCTTTCTCGTCGACACATTGGTAGCAGGTCATCTTGTCACGCATCAGCTTCTTGCAGTTGGACCTGTCCTCCTTCTGGAAATCCTGCAGGAACTTCCTGATCTCAGCCTTTTTCTCGAAGGCCTCGTAGAAACGTGAGTCCTCTGGAGATTTTGACGATGGCTGTTCTTTTACTTCCGGTTTCGACTCGCTGCCAGATTGGAACTCGCGGTAGCCCTTTTTAGAGTTGTCGTCGTCACTGTGAGCTGCTTTTTCGTCGGGCCTGAATCTGTAGGACCTGTTGGCGTCAACGTATTCTTAGCACAGGTTTCACTAAAATTAGGTTTAACCGTACAGAGAATTGTGAAAGTTGAACAGTAAGAATGAATAAACGAACGAACCTGTCGAAGTAAGGCTCCCTGGACTCGCTCTTCTCAGTCTGCTCCGTGGACTTGTCCGAGGACTTGTCTTCGTCCTTCGTAGGACTCCCAAACGACTTGGACTTGCTGTAAACGAACTTCTTCTCGTTAGGCTTGTACTTGTACGAGCATTGTTCCGAAACCGCTCCAGTTTTAGGATCTTTGCACATCGTACAAGTCATGGACTCCTTCTCAACCTCTTTGCAATTGCTAGGTTCGATGCTCTTAGCGATCCTCTCGGACTCTGACTTCGACTTTTCGTAATCAGAAAGATAGCTCTCTACATCATCTGACTTCTGATACCTGGCGCTGGGCTCTTCTGTATCTTTAAAATAGCTGGATCCAGATTTCTGATAGAACTTCTCAGGGCTCGAATACTCGCTGCTATAGTCTTTATATTCCTCAGGCTTCTTTGAGTAGCTACCTTTATAAATAGGCACCTGTGGAGTTGAAGAATAATCTTCGGAAGGAGTCTCTTTATTCCCGAAGCTCTTGGACCTGGTGTACTTGTAGACCTTGTCGTCAGGCTGATAAGCGTAGGAGCACTTTTCAGAGCTAGATCCTGTTTTAGGATCCTTGCAAATCGTGCAAGTCTTGGAGTCCTTCTCCACCTTCTTGCAATTAGACTCTGAAGCCCCCTCGCTCAATTTCTCTTTATCCTCTTTCTCCGATGAAGTTTCACTCGCAGGTTTCTTGTCAGTATACTCCTTGCTCTCTCTATCATCGTCCTCATCATCCTTATTTTCGGGGTTCTTGTAGGCAGCAGACTTGCTATAGGTGTACTTCTTCTCTTTGGGTTGGCTCACATAAGAGCACTGCTCGTACTTGCTGTTGCTCTTCTTGTCTTTGCAGACCATGCAGACCATCGTGTCCTTTACCACCTTCTCGCACTCTTCGTCCTTCATTTTGTACTCTGCTGGAACATCCTCCGTGGAATCCGAAAATATTTTTTCATCGAATCTATACCGATCACTCAGACCGCCATATCTCTCTCTTGGAGACGTCTTGAAGTCTGACAGAGCTTCTTTAGAGTTAGATCGCCTGAACCTGAAGCCTGACGGCGCTTCCAACACCTTCTCGATATTGCTAGTCTCTGATAGAGGCTGGGACACGTAGGAGCACTGTTCATAGGTGGATCCATTCTTAGGGTTTCTGCATTTGTAGCAAACTAGGCTGTCCTTTGCGTTTTTGTCCCTATTGGCCCGTTTGGTCTTGCTCTCCTGGCAGTAAGGCACTCCAGATTTCAAAACAATGTCCTTGTATAAGGAGGAGTCCTTTTCTCTGATCGTGTAGACTGGTGAGATGATTTTCTTGAAGTTCTTGTCCTCTCTAGGCTCCTTTTTGAAGGACGGTGAGAACCATTCTTTTGGACGTTCGTAGGACGATCCGTAATCTGATTGTCTCTTCTGCAGCGATGAAAAAGGACTGTAAGATGACGAGTACTCAGAGGATGCAGAGTCCAGATGGTCATCGCTGATCCAGGAATGGTCACGAATAGGGAATGAGTCAAACAGGACGGGGTTGAACGCTGCTTTAGCTGAGACCAAGATGGTCGTCAAGGTGAAGCACACCTGGAATTTATGAAGAAGAATATAACATTCTAATGTGAAAATAAAAGACCGATATGAAAATTAAAACAACTGAAGAAAACTGATGAAAATTGGAGGAAGACAACACAGAAAATTTCACTACATAAATGAGATTGTGGACCTTGTATGAGGCCATGCTGCAAGTCCGTCGATCCAGAAGCAAGTTTCCGGTTCCGGTTCGAAGAGTCACATAACTTTCCCATGAAGTGATCTCGGCTCCGTTCGGAGAGCCTTTATATTGACTTAGAGACTCGCCCCACCATCTTGTCAATGATCCAGTCGCGAGCATCGGAAAGATTTGAATCAGAGACCGTAAAACAGTACTGGGAGTTGTTTGGCTGATAAAACTATCATTTTTGCCTTATTAAAGGCAAAAAGGGCGATTGTGGTTGCACGCGGCCACCTGACACATCTGAATTGTCCTTTTGCTGGGAACTTTCTTGTACACGAGCGTAAAAGAGACTTGCGTGGTCCGATATGGAGGAACGTTTGATACAGTTTTATATTTTCCATTTTACAGACAAACGAGACAGTTTAACTCTTTCACGCGCTTTAATGTGTATTTAACAAAATAAAAATTGAAATCGTGTGATTCAAATTTTGCACCCTGAAAATTACGAACAAATAATTTCCGGAGGTCTCGAACGATCAAAGTATTAATTATGAGGGCCACGTACGTTTAATATAATTAGTAGATTGAGGACTTTATACATTTATGATAAAAATTGCAAAAGCGGAGCATAAACAATAAAATTATTAGAAAAGTGTAAGAAACTAGACACGTTATATTAGCACAATTAATATTACCAATAAGAAAAAAATAGATTTCGAAGGATCGAAAGCGAACGAGCTCTGAAGAATCGTCGTTCTTCTTGCTGGCACCTTGTTAGAGGATAGTTAAAGGATTTGGTACTCCGACCCGACGGTTGCGGTCTCGTGGTTCGTGGTTTTCGCAAATTGGATAAAAGGGCGGTGTCGAATCCGTGACTATGGCAAAACGTCGCGGATCGAAACGACACAGCCGAACGATCGCTGTCTTTTCGCTTTCGTTTGCGCGATTTCGTTGCAGTTACGATTAGAAAAACTCCCTGGTGTCTGTCAATATGGTCGATTTCAAACGAGCTGTCGTTATGTCGAATGAAAGAAATTCCGATCCGGTGGTGACGAGAAATCGACTTTCCTTTGACTGCAAGAAAATGCCGATTTTCATTCTTTAGGACTTTAACTTCTAGGTCTATGTACGCAGCTGCCGAAGAATACAATGGAAGAGTAACGTTCGAAAATATTCAATCTGAGAGATTGCATCCATGATTGGTTTCGTAACGATCGGTCCAGGATTGTTTCCGGCAGTTTTGGAGAGGCGTGAAGAATCAGCGAGTCGAGCGGTCGATATCGGCGTTGTGAAACAAGTGAAAGACACCAACTATGTATACAACAAAATTCATTCGCGCTCTCGTTGTTCTGTGGTAATGTTTATTAACAATACCCGCTTGTCGAACATGATCTGTACAGAATAAATCTTCTCGTCGTTCACACTTTACCTAGATGGAAAAACCTGTCAGCGAGAATTCTCCTAGTATCAAATACAAATTGCTGTCGAATTTTTGAAAAGTGTCAAATAGCCAGATCACTAGGCATCCTCGATTGTTCTCAGAATGTAGATTCCTGATGAAACATTTTTATTGTGTGACTAAAGCATACAAGAATCGGCCGATGAGTGTGTCAACGTAGAAATGGACGTTTCGTTTCATTCCTATTTTCGTAAACAAGTGGTTTGCATGTGATCGACTCGCGTGAAAGTCCGCGGTCTAACGATCTTCCTATGTTCGTCGATCACTCTTTGAAGGGGATGTGTCGCGGGTAAACGGAAATGTGTGACACGCGAAGAGGGTTCGTCGATTTTTCGAAAAACGCGTTGGTCGGGGCGGGTTTTAGCTGCAGCTTCGACGCCATTTTCTGCAGAATCATTTTCTCGTTGTCGTTGCTCTTCTTCGGCTTCTTGTCTTTTTGCTTGTCCGGTTGCGAGTCGTTCTTTTTCCGATAGTACAGAACTTCGCCGGCTAATGTCACCATGGCTAGAGCTAGACCGAAGAGAGTTGCTATAAACACTCCACCTGAAAGCGCATTAAAAAAATTATTGAAAACGTTTTTAATTTGAATGTTTAGGTTTAACGTTGCATGAATATCAGAGCAATAATTGACGATGCGTGTTAATGAAATTTGTTGTTCTTTACCCAAACTTTCGAGAGTTATGCCTTCGTTGTCATCAGAATCCAAGCACTGTGCCTTCAGCGACTGGTTCCAGTACTTCGATGTTAGGGTCTCGAAGTACCTGTCCTTCTGCAAGTCTAGGATCCTGAGACCAATCAACCAAAATAAATTCAAGATCGCAGAAATACATACACGAGAATGCTTTAACGTTGACGTTCAAATGAAATCAGTCTTATAAAACGAATTAATTTGTGCATTTAATGCAGTATTGAATGGTTACCTTCTGCTGATTTCTTCCTGCAGATGGCTTCCCTGTTGCACAGCGATTGCATAAGGTTGTTCGGCGAACACCTCGCCAACTTCTGTCAGATTGCAGTTCCTCGTTACTTCATACTTGATCTCCGACGAGTCGTGGATGAAAGCGAACTCAGAGCTCTCGCTTTCTATCACCTGAAACACCAGCAAAAAGTTGGAAATTTTTCGCTGATTTCGCTGATCGAGAATCGATTGATGATCGATGATCGTGTTCCCACCTTTCGAAAGCCCTCCTCCGAACTCTGCACAGGACCAACTTGCATGATCGCTTGCAGGATGTGGCCGTACTGTTCCTTTATCGGATAGTCCCATACTCGGTACTCTGCCTGGTCACTGGTGCTGTTCAATGTGATCTCTTTCCACACGCTAAACAAATTGTTTATTAATTAATCTCATTCTGATCTTAAGAATTAGCTGCGTGTATGCGCTTGAGCATCATTCAGGCAATTAGAAATGGATTCATTCAAATAAAAATCACAATCTCCTACGTTTGACTATTTGCTATTTTATTCGAATGATTTAATTGATCTCAAAGGAGAAATTGTTTGAAAATGTTCCATTTGAATTTCACACACGACGAAGTTCCTCTTTATAAGAATAATAAATTAGTTGATTTTAAAATTTGTTGGCAAGAGGAGGTTCACTCACGTGTACAGTTTGAACTCCGCCCTCTTCATGTTCTTGAAGTACTGGTGAACGCTCGAATTCGCAAGAACGGTGTAATTTATTCGCGATTGTCTCGCCAGCTGCTCCAACGATTGCACGGGTGTCTATGTTAAAATTAAAATATGGATGAGCACTGTACGATTTAATGAAAAAAAACGAGAATGTTGGCTCTGCGAGGAAGTAAAGGAGAAACGAACCTGCATTCGTTCGACAGTGAGAAAGGCAGCTAAGTTCGCAGTAAAGGTAGCTAACATTAGGACCACGAAGAGCCAATAGGCAGCCACCAGGGTCCTACTGGACAGAGCTTTTGGAGCTTCGCCTCCGCCTTGAGGTGTGAACGATGTTAGAGCGAACCAGAAGCTCTCTTTCAATGTGAAATCCCTTAAAAAGGAGTTAGTTAAAATTTTATGGAGTTTTGAACCCTGAGTTAATAATAATTAATTTGGAGAATTATTAGGAGAATAGAACAATTTTTACCGACAAGGATACGGGTAGAGTCGTTTATTGTTCCTGGAGCTATAAGGAGAATACTTGTCGAGGATCCAAATCATCACTGCCGTCAAAGTCAACGCCCCCACGATGCTCAACCATACTTCAACTTTAAGAACCGTCATGAACTTGAAGAGGGACGGCTTGCGAACGGGTTTCCTCATCACTGGCGAAGAAGAACTGCATTTAATCAATTGTCATCTATTATTAAAATGATTAATTCTTACCGATTAAAATACCAGACTGCTCGAAATAGGGAGCGACAAAGTCGATAACTTCTTCGCGTTCTGATGTCATTGTTAATGATGCTACCACGATGTCTGTCTCCTGTAATAAAAATATCTGTTTGTTAATACCGTGATAAAAAAATTTCTAGCAGATCAATTTCTTTTATTCGAAGTTCAAGAATGAGATACCCTTGCGAATGCAACTTATTGTACACCGTAGTGTCGATGGTAGCCGGGTCTGAGGCGCTGCAGTATACTATGTATTCTAATGCTATTAATACTATAACTACTCGAATGTCGAATTAAATCATTATTCGCAGTCGAAGGGTTAATTTTTTGATCGGACTTACCCCCTTCGCAAGATCGCCGATCAAGCCATTCCATTGTCCATTGGACAATTTCTTCCCAAATTGTCTGTCTTCCGGTATAACCAGATCATAATCGAATTGCATCTCTTCGGATAATTTCTTTATGAAATCTATACAATAGCCTTCCCATATTTCCTTCCCATTCTCGTCTTTCATTACTTGTCCGGTGGCTGGGTCCAATTTGGCAGTTGTCCACGGAACTGACTGATACAGTTACAAAGCTTACGTTACAATAGTACTACAATATCTCACCGAATAGTCTTACAGAATATAAATAAACAAAGTCCAAGATATGTCTGTCGATTTAAACATAGTGGGTGTTAAAGCGAAAATCAAAGGCTTTAAGGATTTACAAGAAGATTATCGTAATCAGGAATTAATCGATTACAGGTGCAATGCCGATGCGGAAGAATCGTTTCGCAGGTTCGATGCTCTTCCCCTCGAGTTCCTTGATTTTAGTACGCCTGGTCCAGGTAGCCAATTGTTCCAGAACACCATTCTTCAGCACCTCTATGTCAATCTCCGCTTTGTACGTGATCAATCCTTTATCTGACCAGTACTCGAACGTGTCGTTTCCTCCTAGTTTCTTCGTCCAGAAAGTATTTACATTAATCATTCAGTTAAAATCAATTGTAATAATAAATTTAACTATGACTTACTGCCAGCAAATTTTTATTGAACGCCTCCGCAGTAACGTTTGAAGGTGTTTGTGTTGCGTTCTTCTGAGAACAATGAACTCGTCTTGCAGCCACGCTGGTCCCTGATTTTTGTAGATCACTCATCAGGTTCACTATTAGGCCCAACAACCGCTTGAAGTAGTAGTAGAACAGCTGTGCAATTAGAAATAACGTTAGATAACTACGATAATTACAATTTCTATTCTGTCCACTTAAGTGGAAAAATTCAATTTTCTGCGTATTAGGTATGAAGGCTATTTTAAAGAACGCGTATGAAGTGAAGTAATACGCTCTTGAACTATTTCTTTGTAGCTTAACGAAAGGACAAAGAATATAAAATCATCTTGAATTAAAAAATTAGTAAATTTACTTGAACATCAGAGGGACAAGTGCAAGACGGTTCGCCAATCAGTCGACAACAAACTTCCGTTTTCATTGTTAGAACAGTAACAGAGACGTTCAGTTGCATATCTCCAGTGATGTACTTTGACTCCTTGTAATCGTTGTCGGTGAACACCAGCTTCCAGATTCCGTCCCTCTTGACCAAATCCCCCAGTACAGCCTGCAAAATTTAACCATTTCAATTTTAACGATATCTTCTGTTTAAATTATTTTAAACAATTAAAATCAATTGTATCAGTTTTGCTTCGAAGAATCTCCGTAAAAATCTCACCGTTCTGAACAGCTCGTCCATTCTCAGCGTGCTCGCATAAACTGCGTAGTACGATGGCGACGGTCTCATGTTTCGTATCTTGGACACAGTCTTCTCCGTGAAGTCGTCGATCACGACCAATCTGATGATCGAGTTCCCGATCAGATAATACAAGCTCTGGTTCAACTCTGGAAGAGAATCGGTTCGTTTGACGTGGCAGCTGGGTCGAGGACGATCGCGCGCGCGAAATATGACAAGACAACGCACCCCTTTCATCCTCGAAGATCAGACCGACGTCGGTCGCGTTCTTCAACATCAAAAGATCGTCGATCGCCTGCACGTACGAGTTTATCTTGCTATCCCCTCGCTTGTATATGATTCCGTTTTCGTCGGCCACGGTGCGCAGCTTGTCCCAGCCGGTCCAGGTCATGTCCAGTATGATAGTGACTCCCTTGAACAAGGCTTCGCACACTGAAAGGCCATTTTTAAGCGCGGAGTCAAAGCAGAGTGTCAGAGGAAACGTTCATTTATCATTTCTTCATTGTTTTTTCGTCAGTTTTGTTGAAACTGGTCTTTAATGTACATTTTAAATAAGATACTTAAAGTGTTCGACAGTTTTTGGGAACAAAAGCTGATTTTGTACGAAACGATAGATCACATATTTAAAAAATGTGTTTTACGGTTGCAGTTTTCTCAACCTTTTTCGAAAGTAGCGTCAATATTGGTCCGATCCACGATGACGAGGGAAACATTGACGAGAATGACATCGCCTCCGAAATTCTTCTCAGCCTGTGGCACAGCCTCGTTAATGACGGTCTTGATTGGCTCGTCAGACTCCTCTATCACTATCACTGTATAAAAAATGAACGCATAACTGAGTACGATGCCTTAGAAAAATATTGTCGAAAAGAAAATAACGAAATAGCTTAACGAGACCCTGCAAAGTATCATGTAGTTCCAGTAGTCACAGTCCGTGGTTTTTGCTCGGGTAGCATTAGATTATCTTTGTGTGTTTTTAGTGTTTGAGACAGTTATTAAATATCTATCAGAATCGCACAATGGTTTTCGCGTGCTATGCAGAAATTTCTATTACGCGGAGACACGCGAGTTCGTGACATTCTACTTTGAAGATAAATTGGTTTGTACAGATCGCATCTAATCGTGCATTAATTATCTGCACACGACGCATCATAGCGAGAAAATACACATTAGTCGATGTAATAAATAGCAATAAAAAATAATAGCGCTAGCAACGCAATTTTCATTTTAATATTGCAGCGTTCAACAATTATTTTACCCTATCATAATAATTATTGACTATCTGGTTAGTTGAAGTCCGCACGTGTCACCGTTTCACTGCCATCTGTCCCTTTGTATTTCTTTCCATCAGTGTCGATACAATTATTTGTGTCAAGGGCCAGGGACAATCGGTGCAGGAGATTGGGTAACTTGCAGTCAGACATTGCCCATGAATAATTGAATAATAGTGCGGCAAGTTTTCATATCGGAAACGAATGAAACTTTCATAAGTGCCATAAATGTTTGAGGTGCATAATCGATGAATACGAACGGTTCGCCAATAAACAGGCTGACTAATTTTTCTAACACGTCTCGAAAATGTTCTTTCTACTAATTGTAAGATGTTCTCTAATGAAGAGCGAGAGAAGTATCTAACAGTGGGAATACGAAAGGAATTTTAGACTATTGATACGTTAGTCACAATTTGTTGAAATTATTTAAGAGAGAAGTTCATTCCTATTTGATCCTCCATCATCAACTCGGGGATCAACCTGTGGCTTCCGGAGAGTAACGAAAACGGCTGTATTTAATAAGTCAGTTTAACAGCGAACCGACGACAAGTGGGCAAATCATTGTTATTTAAATCTCTTCAGGAGAACAGCGCAACCATTACTAGATCGGCATTTTCCGATTGTAAATCGCGCAGCACGCACATAAACACGCATGCGATTACTATTTCTCTCACGAATAGACGAAGCTGAGAATGTAGATCAAAAATTGCATATTTGAGTTCGAATGCGTGTACGATTTGTAAAAATTGGTTCCTCTAAAATCGGCTTCGACAATGATTGGCTTCCTCAACAGAGTTTCCTTAGACAGTTTTCGTGCTGATCAGAAGATGAATTTCAAAGTGAAAAGTGTACGTGATTTTAACTATGCCGAGAACTTACGCATGGTCATGGCCGTTTGGCAGGAGGTGGTCCCGATGATGGTGGCGATGACGAAAAGGGCAGCGTGCAGCTTGGTCGCCGACATTGCGGAGAACCGAAGTGGTTGACGGTGCAACCAGCCGGTGGCGGTTGTATTTCACGAAAACCTGTGTCCAGGGAAGAACCTGGAGGACGACGCCGACGCCGGCGACGCCTGCGCCGCGACGCCGCGGGAAACGCTCGACAGAGGGGTCGGTCGGTTGCTTATGAATATTGTACCGGCACCCATCAAATCGCGATCCTTTATTCCCCGTGAATGCACTTTGCTTACGTGGACGTTCGACTTGGCGCGGAGGCCGCCGGGGACAAAGAAGCCGGCCCCGATGTGACATCCTGCCACGCGAACGTCTTCCACGGGGCATTGATTTATCGGTGAAACCGTCTGTCTATCGCCGTCGCGACCAACCGAAAAGCCGCATGATACGTCAGTCGCCAATTTTTCTTTCGTCTATGACTAACTGCCGTTCTACCGGGGATTGAGGACTGCTGGGATATCGATTTCCTGAAATGTTTATCGAGAATCCACGGTCTCTCGATTGTTCTGATGGAGAATTCAAATGTTTCACGCGCCTATTGTATCACCAACCCTTCTGTCGAACAAAACTTTCCACGATGTCCAATGAGTTCGCACACCTTGGTGCTTGAAACCTTGAGCATGTATTTTTATGCCAAAAATATCAATCGACATTAAATTATTCATAGCATCGTGATCCAAAATAGTTCGTTATTTAAGTGGGATTTTTCATTGCAAAAGGAATTTTAAACACAATCTACTGAGAAGGAATATCTGTTAGCAATGGATGTTTACCTGAACATTCATTTATTTAAGAAGTATAGTTTTTTTGCACCGTAACCAGCTTTTGTGCAAAAGATATTTCTTATTCGACCAAGACACTGACCAATTTCTAGCAAACTTAGAAAATATAGTTCTCCTTCTTAATATTGGAATTTACCCAGGATTCTCTATTAATATCTTATGCAGATAACGTCAAATGAAAAATAGCACTTCGAATGCATATATTGAATGAACAATTACGGTAGCCTAGCCGTTACACCACGCACACGATCGATCGCCTCATCCGGCGATTCTATCGGAAAATAGACAAAACGCGGTCGTCATAAATTTATATGTATAATTGTAATTGTAAATATACAAACCGGTATCAATGAATTAATCGGTGGCAACCGAGTTGCAGGCGATGTCACGCAAAGTTTCCAACCGGGTTGGCTGTTTTCCCGTGCTATAAAATGATCGATACGCATATTATTGATTCGCTGCACTGTCCACGTTCGCATTGGGAACGGGTCCGCGGAAGACTGCAATCTCGGGGTAATCGTTTGTTGAAAACGCCACTTTTCTAATCGATAATTGATTCTATCGCGTTGACGCCGAGCTGCGGAGCCCATCGGGCATTTTCCGTCGTGCTGGAAATGCAATCGGTTCCCCGGCGTGTCGCTATTTTCACGGCCAGGTGAACGATAAACGCTCGTCTGGATCATTCTGGATCGACGGATCGCTTCATCGGACCTGCAGGATTGAATCCCGAGCGAAAAAAAAAATAGAGAAGAACAGAAACGGTGGAGAGCAAAGAGTAAAAAAAAAAAACAAAAAGAAAGACACCGGCGATGATAGAATCAGTTTCTCAATCGGTGAATTCTGGCGCGACCGAGGGACCACAGCCGCACCGGGCATCACGTTTTCCCATTATCACTCGTGATCATGGTCTAAGGTTGATTAATTTCCATGGTTGAGAAAACAGTGAATCGATGATGCGCGGTCACAAAGGATAATGACGCAAGGATCGAGATTGCGGCGCAGATGTTCCACCGACTGGCAGGTGAAGCGAAATGCTTCAATAATCTCGCACTATTTTTAAATGGACTTCTGATGTCCTTTATGCGAGCGCAATCTTCGGGAACCGTTCTCGTTCTCGCTCGAACTGTGTAAAGTGTCGCAATTTGCCTGCGAAGCACCGGGAATCCATCGAATGGCCGCTTCATGGATCGTGAAAGCTCCTTCGTGGATCGTGAAAGCTTGAGCCTATTAATCCTGTGATTTTTTAATTCAAATTCATTTTATGACTACGATTACGAAGATTACGATTATTAATTATTTGGTTCTATTTCACAACCATTTTTCAATATAAAATCGTTTTGACTCTATCACTTATAATCCCCTCTTTTTCATAGACGCAATTACTTGATTCCGAGGATGATCTCAACGTAGATCGAAACGTAAATCGGTAAATTTTGCAAACAGGCCTTTTCACTGTATTTTTTGATCGAACCTTGCGCCGACACTTTCGATCGACACTTTACACCAAAAATTAAGATTACGTTAAGCTTGAAAACGTCCCAGTTGCAATAGTTTTAGCAGAACATTGTGGTAACGTTCATAAACATCGATGGTAAATATAGATTAAAGAGTAGAATAGTGTGAGAACCATGTGGAAATAAATTATACTTCAAGGTAGTCCATATTCAATCCAAGTGGAAAGAGTTATTCAAAGTCAGACGCATTGGCCATGACAGTTGCATGAGTCAATCTTGCTCGGAAATTGCATGATGCATAAATTGCGGATCTTTGTGTGAAATAAAAAAATATCTGCCTCGATTACAAACAGCAACCAGACAAAAATTAACTTCTCTCTTAAATTATTCTAATAAACTGAAAATAATTCTTAGACTCTTTCTGTTGTTCTAAACTGCACAATTTTCTCATTAACATCTAAACAAACTGTGGATATTCATACTAATTAAAATCTTTTAAAAATGCATTTATAAAAAGCTTATACAATTACATAAAATACAATTTCCTACGGGATCTCTATACAATTCTTCTTTCATATTTTTCTCCAAATCTAGATGCATAAAAACATTTATGTTTTATTGATGTTTGTTCTACAATAATTCAATAATTTTTATTTGCAGAATGAAGGGTTTGTTACCGCTTCAATAAATAGTGAAACGATGTGGAGGGCGCCACGTTCCACGTGCGCGTTACTCGCTTCGTTTTTAACGCACCCATTTCGCCGGCAGATGTCGCCCTGTGTGCACCAAATGCATCAACGAAAAGACAAATCTCGATCGCGGTTCCACACGCTGCATTTCGCTTTATGAATCGACGCATCGTGTTGCGTCACGCACCGCCTTGCATAATACGCTTGCAAGATCTTATCGGGACTTACGTGAATAAAGATTGATACGACCAGTTGCGGCGGGTCATTGTAAAAATTGGTCGATAATACAGAAATCAACATACCATCCATTTAAATAAATTTCTTCCTCGTCACAATAACAATAGCTCGTTGCTCGATAGAACTTTTCCTTTCACCGAATATTAAATGTTCGTGAACTTTTAATCGCAAATATCATAAACGATGCATAAGAACGGTGCCGAACAAACTTATGCTACAATGAAATGAGTCATCACGATCATTCGAACCGACAAACGCGCTTTAAACTATTTCGGAACAAAAATCTTTCGATACTAAAACGAAAGAAGCGGCCGGGGTCTTTCTTGTTCGAAATGACTCTGTTTTATGCGTTCTGGCGTTTTATATTTATCCCGACAATGGTTTACATAAATTTTCAACGAGAGCTTTCGGATCAGGATTGTTTTATTTCACTCGTCATAAGTACAGCCACAAATTATCCTTCTTTCAACGTTTCAGGCTCTCGAGTGGATCGTAAAGGGATGTTTGAAAAATATGCGCGGAACGGCAGTTAAGGCGGCGGCTTTTCCGCCACGCTGACGTATCCCGTCCCAAGGAGCTCGGTATATTTTTCTTGCATAATTTAGTTCACCAGACGCTGCAGTTCTTTTAATCGCCTCCAATTTTCACCCTAAAATACTGCTCCAGTTTCACAGAATATGGAACGAGCGGCGTACGACGCTCCCGCCGATTTTTCTCCTTGCACGTGTCCCATAACCTTCGAGTCATAACATCGCGCCGCATTTAACCCCTGCAGGTACATGTCCTATTAATACTCCGGAAACTTAGCTGAACCAAACTGGACAATCGACTGGGAAAATAAATTCATTTTATTGTATGTAATGATATTTGGTCCCCTCAGGGTTTCAAATCCATTCCACCACCTCTCCCTTTACCAATCCTCAACTATCGCCTAATTTCCAATTTCTGCGGGACCTACTTTTTATTAAGGTGGGTTCCGACCCACCTATTTTCCCAACAACACGCGAAACGCACCCAGAGGGTCACTTCCCGGCTTTTTACCGAGCGTTCACCCATCCTAGGTGCGGACCCCGTCCTACGCCGTTTAACTTCGGTGATCGAACGAGAACCGGTATTTTCAGCGAGGCGTTGACTAAATTCATTTTATAACAACCGCAAGAAATCTAAATAATGAGAAAGGTTAGGTAAGTACTTTAGACTACAAAGTATTACACTGGGAACGCTATTGGGTACATAGTTGCAATTACGCTGGGGTGATGAGAGATTGTAAGCTACCGTAACCGGGTTAAAAATGATCAAATTATAAAGACTTTCAAGGGAACAGAAATAGCAAGACCAAGGTGATTTGTCGGTCATCAACACCCGCACGAGGGCAATTACCATCGAAGTAAAATGATTCGGAGCGATTCACCCCATAATTCACTTGGATACGATCTAATTTATGCTGGCGCAGATATCGCGATTGCATTAGACCGAGCAGACTATTCGGCAAATACACGCGAGATCGCGAGACAGAGAGAAGCCGGTCGAAGGATACGAACGAGTACAAAAGCCGAGTTAACTCGTCCTCCCTCGGTTAGCAGGTTAACTACCGTTACCGGGGACACACTCGGCGACAAGAGACAAGAGGCCCGAGAGCGGGAAAAACGAGAGGAGATGCTAATAGAGGAAGAACAAAAATAAAAAGAACGGCGCGCAGAAGCGCGTGCGCTAGAAACGAAACGCACGCGTCAAAAAGTATTACAATTTCACGCACGAAAAGCTCCGACGAAAGGTTCGTGGAACGCGAACGAGTGCAACGGATCACGGGCGTGCGGGTATCTCGGGTCGGGTCGGGTCGGCGGGAATCGGACGGGTTCGGCCGGGTGGTCGAAATGTGGGTGCAGTGTCGGGTAGAAGGACTTTCTCGCGCAACCGGACGAAAACGGTCCGGGACGTTCGTTCGCGAGAGATGCTCGTTCGAGGAATCATAGAGGGATACGTAGTAGAACGATCTACCCGCGCGGAGCGATGGGAGAGGCGAATGTCGGGTCGGTCGGGTAGAAATTCGGAAGCGGGTAGAACGGGGCGGAGAGTCTCGGGGAAGGAGGCGGGAAGGAAAGGATGGAAGGTAGGAAGATAGGAAGGAAGGAAGGAAGCGAGGAAGGAAGGAATGGAATTTTATTCAAGAAGCGCACTAATGCGGGAAGTCCGAGCTCGGCGATTTCCGGACGCGATCGGCTGTTTCCGGCACGGCGGCCCTCCCGAACTAAACCATTCGTTCGAGAGAGCGAGAGGCGACGAGGTTAGACGAGGAGGGGGCTAGGAAGGTGGGTAGGTGCGAGCGAAACGGTTCGAGGTGCGAGCGGGATAAACGGTCACGGGCGAACGCGAGCGAGTGAATGAGAAAAGGACGAAGGGGAAGGGCAGGAGAAAAGAAGGAGACGGAGAGCGGCTAGGCGAGAGAGAAAGAGTAAGAGGGCTGGATGGAAAGGGGGTGCGAGGAGAGAATACGCGAGAGAGGTAGGCACGGCCCGATCCGAGAAGGCTGGGTAGACTGGTAGGTTGGCAGGCAGGAGTAAGAAAGCAAGGCATAGCGATACCGACTAGCAGCAGTCAGACTGGCCGGCCGCGCTGTAGTTCGCGGAGCACTCCTAGCGAATCGACAGCAGATGTGGCCAGTTAGCTCGGCGCTGCGCGCTCGTCCGGAGTACCGTGGATTTCGATGCACCGACCGAATACGAATGCAGTGAACTCGTCGAGCAGCTAGTCAGCCGCCAGCAGCAGCGACAGCGACAACGACAACGAACGTAGCCGACGAGGCTTCGGTGACCCTCCGCGTCGAGGGCTCTGCTACGGTGGAGGATGCGAGCCGACACGAGTCGCGACGACTGATAACGAAAACAGAGTACACAACGCGCTGGGTAGAGAGAGACGGGGCGGATACATCGACGGCGTGAAATGGACAGGTGACAAAAGGTGTACGCGGGGCTGCGCAGAGACGATCAATCGGATGGTGTGGACACGCACAGAAGAGGAAAAGAAAAATCGAATGGAACGGTCGGTCGCGCGCCACCACCAACAACGCAGTGACCGTCCTACCTGTCCGTCGGTGGCCGAAGACTTGTCCCGATCGCGAGTCGGTAGCGATGTGGCAACGTTGCCGGTGGTTCGCGAGCGGAGGAGTCAGTCGTCGCTCGGCTGTTCTGTCGTAGTCCGTGTCTGACAGTGCGGTGCCGCTGCCGATATAACTCGCGAGACGGGGCCCGTCAAGGGCCCACGAGCGAAAACACCGCCGCGGTGTGTCACGATGACAGACTCGAAAGGGCCTCGATCGAGCAACGGCAACAACGACAACCGCAGCACAGGTATCGTCCGTACCGGGATAATCCAAGAGACGCGTCGCACGTTGCTGTACCACGACAGCAAGCCCGTGCTCGTTGTGTAAAATAGTTCACGGGAGTGGAGAGAGTCGGTCGAGTTCGCTGGTTGGCTCTCGCGGGAGGTAGTAACAGTGCCGAGCCGTATAATCACAGTGTGTCGTTTTTTTTTCGTCTCTCTCTCCCTCTTTCTCTCTCCGACACAAAAGAGAGAAGGCCGGTCGTCACCATCGTCGTCGTCGTCGTCGTCGTCGGCGGTTGGTTACTTTAGCGTTCTTCGGCGTGGAACACGCACCGGAGTTCCTAAAAGTGCGCCCGCGCGTTCTATACGCGTACACGGTCGCGTCTGGCCGAGCGTCGAGGGACGAATGAGTGCGTGAATCGTGACACAACGCGAGCGTGTACGGACACACGGCGAAAGGAAGAGAGAGATAGAGGGAGAGGGAGAGGGAGATAGAAAAGTCATTCGGTCGTGTCTCTCTCGCTCTTTTTCTCTCTCTGTCCGCCACTCTCGCGTAGTCGAACTTTACGCCGTCGTACACGCTTCGGCCCCCCACCCCGTCGGCCGCGAGACTGTTCCTTTCTCCCTCTCTCTCGCGCACCAGGGCCCATTTATCTATCCCACGCTAGTGCCTGTGGCTGTATACTGGTGCGTGTGTGTGTATACATATATATATATTTGCGCGTATATCGCGCGTCTGCTCTCGCGCGGTCTCTACCGACATTCCGTTTCTCTGTGTGCGACTGCCAGGAGTTTTCACTGGCGCGACACGGCACGCGCGCACGCACGCACGCATCGGGCGCAACACGCGAGACACGCGACACGTAAACGAAACCGGCCGCTACCACTACCACCGCAACACGGAGACGGCAAGAGGGAGAGAGAATTCAGCCACGGGAGTGTCAAAGATCCGAGGAAAAATCACGGGCATGGGAACAGTGTGTGCCGCGGACTGAAAAACAGTGCGCGAACGACCGGTTGTCCCGTGTTACAGCCGCGCGGGTGAATCTTTTTCGCTCGGCTCCTCGCATTTCGTCCCCGGTTTTCGCGTGTGTGTGCGCGGTACGCGCCTCTCTCCGTGTGTCCCTTTTACCCGAAGGAGGAAGAGAGGTTAGGTTAGGCTAGGACATCGCGCACGGACACACACCGATACACGGAACGCGCGGCGGCTCGCACACGTTCTCTCGCTGTCTCGCTCTTCTCTTCGGCCTCCTCCTCCTCCTCCTCCCCCTTCCTTGTCTGGCGCACGCGAAGAGGAACGCAGCAGACGCGCGAGAGAGAACCGAGCGAACACCGATACCAACACCGTCGCACACGCCAGCCCAGGACAATCGGGGAAAGAGAAGGAAAACACAAATGCCGATCGCCGGTGGAATTCTGGTCGCTGGAACCGCGGCTCATTGCCTGTCTTCCGCCGCTGGCATGCTTCGATTCCTCGCTAGACTTTCAGGTTAGCACGCAATCATCTCTTACAATGCCTCGTTGAAATGTTCCGCTCGTATTCCGCGCCGTTCTCGATTATACTCTATGTACATATACATATATATATACACTATATAAACGTGTCATGTGTGTGTGTGTGTGTGTGTGCTTCTGTACGTACGCGCGCCTGTATATACATTTTTTTTCTATGGCTCATTGGAAAAGAACGGTGCAGGGAGGAAGTGACGCGAATCGACGATACCTATCGATACGACGACCGTGTTCGCTAACGAGATAACGGTCTCGAGACTCTCTCGAGAGAGAGATCGGCCTGCGAAGGGGGGCCGATCGCTGTCGCGCGTTTGACGTTTCGCTTTTTCGCCGGGCCTCGGTTTCCATGACGTTTCTCACTCTAGACTCTCAAGTTCAGGTTCGTCTATTTTTCTCTCTCTCTCTCTCTCTCTTTCTCGTTTTCGAGAGTCGCGTGCCGTTCTTCGCGGGGACGCACACGCGTGTCCACGCTCGTAAAATTCGCCGTTTTCTCTCCGGGGCTGTCGCTGCTCGGCTCTCGCGGTCTAACCACGGGGAGAATCCGTGTGTGCGGTTTCGATTCCCAGACTTTCGAGTCGGTGCACCGCTACCAGCCGGCCCGTTAAATGTAAGCGCGTACAGCGGCGCACGACGTAGACAGAATAAGAGGAACAAAAACGGCGAGAGACGGCCTCGTTCGTACGCGCGCGGTATTATACGAGTTCTCGCGCTGCCGTGTGCCCCGCGTGTATCCCGACTCTTCGCCCCGGATCGACGGCGTATCGACTCGGATTTCCCGTCGTGTGTCTCTCGCGTGAAATTCGCTACTCTCTATCCGCGAGGCACCACCACCACCATCATCGTCACCGCCTAGCGATGGGCATTATCGACTAAAAACTATCGAATAATTCGATAGTAGCTGTTACTATTTTCATTCGACTAGTTTTACTAAACTATCGAATGAATTTTGCAGTGGTGGGGGTTACTATTTTCAGTCAACTGTTTACAGCACCATCTTTATATGTATTCATAGAGAGAAGAATAAACCAGTAACGGCAGTAACCAGTAACTAAACTATCGAATAAATT